>JAJJMA010336296.1:18348-28625 GCA_023529015.1 Papaver nudicaule
TAAAAAAAAAAAAAAAAAAAAAAAAAAAAAAAAAAAAAAAAAATGAGGGGAGAGATAAAACTGTTTTACCTGAATCTTGTTCTTGCTCAGGAAGGCTAACTAAAAAGACTTATGGTAAAAATTCAACATAGACTTCCCTATATATATACATAAAAATATGTAGTACTAGTCTGGTAGGAAACTGTTTCCTTCTTAAACTCTAACCAGACTTGTTGAAAAAGAAAAGACTTTTGGGCTTTTGATTATTCTCACGCTGCCTAAAATGCATTATTATATTATTCTAGCTAATCACCATCATATGCTTCTGGAATAAACATCATTCCACACTGAGCATGGGACTTAATGTGGATGGTGGATTTTAGATATGGGCAAAAATGTAAAACAACATGATGGGCTTAGAACGAACCCGTAATAGACAATAGTATTTTGCACTACCCAACAAAAAAAAAAACTTGTAATGCAACCAGGAGAGCAGGACTGTTGCACCGACCCTGGTTGGACAAGGAATGTTCTGGCTAGCACCATCTTATGGTCACATGCCGAACAGTAATGCAACCAGGCGAGCAGGACTGCTGCACCGACCCCGGTTGGACAAGGAATGCTCTGGCCAGCACCATCTTATAGTCATACGCCACCCTTGTTATTTTTAGGCCACTAGGCCAAACTCGATGTGGATGGCGCTTGCCATCCCTAGGCCACTAGGCCATAGCTAGCATGGGATGGCGCTGGCCATCCCTAAGCCACTAGGCCAGAGCAAGCACGAGATGGCGCTGGCCATCGCTAGGCCACTAGGCCAAAGCAAACACGGGATGGCGTTGGCCATCCCTAGGCCACCAGTCCAAAGAAAACACGGGATGGCGCTGGCCATCCCTAGGCCACTAGCCAAAGCAAACATGGGATGGCGCTGGCTATCCCTAGGCCACTAGGCCAAGCAAAAGCAACATGGGATGACGCTAGCCATCCCTAGGTCATTAGGCCAAGCAAAGCAATGTGGGATGGCACTGGCCATCCATAGGCCACTAGGCTAGACGAACTTATATGGGGAAGGCACTTGCCACCCCCTTTAGGCCACTAGGCCAAGATTCACTGAGATAGCACTGGCCACTTGGCCAAACCTAAGTCATAATGACAATCTGAGATATCCCTGACCGCTTGGTCAGAATAAACTTGCAGGAAGTGCCAGCCTATGGTACGCCTTGGTCGTTTGTGGCCAAGTATATTCTTATGATCTGTTCTGCTTATATTTCATGTAATAGAGGTTATCTCATGATAATACTACTTTAGCCAAACACATGTTTGAGACATTTTTTAAGTATCCATATTCTCCAAACACGAAGGTCATCTCACATCCTTTATAATCAATATTGCTAAAAGACTCAACATCCAGCGATGGCAAGGTCAACAAAATCAGTACGAACTTACTCGGACGAAGAGTTGCATACACTATTCAACATAGATGTCAAAATGTGTCACAAATTGGAGGAGTTACATTAGGGTTTTGGTCTGGAGGTCTACGGCAGTTGTGGTGTGACACCCACTTAGAAAGAGGTTATATTTTTGGGAATACTAGGTTAATGAGTAATGGGCATGACTGGCAGTTAAGCTATCCCTACGGGAGTAACTCCATCGTTCCACTACCTCCACTTTACCATTTTCCTCCACGATTAACAAGAGATCAGTGTATTTCTGAACATACTATAAATAGGTGACTTCATCTGTTTCCAGGAACGACTCATCACAACCTATCTTAGTCTAATTCACTTTCAGTTCACCTCGATTCACCTTCATTTTCGAGCAAAAAATGAGATTAAGATTCAATTGAGAAATCCTTGCGAAACCAGAAAGAAACCATCATCTTCCGAAGTTATTCAGAAACCACACACATTACCATTTTCAACCAGAAATACTTGATTTCATTCTTTCTCTGCTTCCCTCCCTAAGACCAATCGTATCTCCTCATCTGTGACCGAAGCAAGTATGGAATGGCCATTGTCTTGGTTTAGGCTAGATTTGTTCGATTTTGATCTCTCGAACTTAAAAGTACTCTTTTGCAGTACATTGTATTCCAGGGTAAAACACAAACTAACTAGCAAGAGGCTCAAAGAGCGTAGGGGGACCCCATATACATCAACACTTTCGAGAAAATGGAGGATAAATAAAGTCGGAGCGTTCAACGCCAATAATATCGAAACAAACCTGCCGGACTATTTTAGCAATTCGCTCGTTAACCTTGTCTTCCAAAACACCATCAATCGCCAGAGTATCAATCGCTGAACAATCATCATCTAGAAAACAAGGAACGTCATGCAACCATTATTCGATTAGAAACACAAGAAATGCCAAATAAAGAAAAAGTGATAAACTTAAGCGGAGATCTGCGAGCACAAATAAGATGCAACCCTCTCATCATTTTTTAAATAATAGGAGAAGAAATATACCTTTATCTCAAAAAGAAAATCGGTAAAGATAATAAAAGACAATTTATGAATAAAACTACCAATTCAGATCAATATACAGGTATGGTTGCACCAAGAAAACCCATATTATTCCTAAGCAACTGAAACGATGTTAATCTTCACTATCGGACATTGCACATATTCGACATCATAATGCAACATCCAATATTAACATCGACATCAAAATCGACGCAACCTCTACATCAACAAACGCTGCCTCCACTTCAGAAATTTGACTAAGCCACCCCACTGAGCGTCTGTAGCGAACATTGCAGAAAATCAAGTAATCCACCCCCACAGAGCATCCTTCAACATAACACAACAGAAACTCGACTAAGCCACCCCCCACTAAGCATTTCTTCAGAATGCAACAACAAATAAACTAAGTCATGCTTACAGAGCACTACATCAGCAACCACAATATCAACCTCAACAATAGCACATCCGGGGGGAAAAAAAACTCGCTTATCTTCCCATTTTCTTTGGGTCCATAAAAAAAGGGTAGAATGTGGATACCATTCCAAATGCATTCTAATCCCATGGATGATAATCTTGTAAACACTTTGTAGTTTGTAAGACACCAAAAGCCCAACCCACTGATGAGATTACTCAAGAACCCGTGGGCTACTCAACTATTGTAATCTACGATGTGTCTGATGATGTGGCCTAGTTTTGGGATCCAGTCACACTTCTTCTAATGCAAATTATTAAATAATATATTTGAAAATTAATTATAGATTGAAGAATTGCTTGGTTAGTCATGATGTAAATGCAAAAGTAGGCAATTTTTTTTTTTAATAGAATAAGGTTTATTTTTCAGAAAGGGATTGGTGTCCAACTTATTACCAGGCTACTAGCCAGTTTTTTGTGTACCAATGACGGTGAATAATATTTGAGTTATAGATTTACACATGTAAGATAGAGAATAAATAATTAAATGGCTGTAAATGAAAGCTATTTACTTCTAATATCTAGGATTGCATGACTAAAAAAATGTATAGCAAGTAATGCCACATTGAAAATAACCACATCATCACTGGAAAAGCTTTTACACACAGTCGTTGAGCAGTGAGAAAGGGCAAAGCTTGGCCACCAAAGTCCTGTAAACACCCCCCAATCAACACAGCTATCCCCACACTAACATCACAGAACACAAACAAGAAAAAAAATTTAAGATGTGTCTTGCGGTGGGTCACCTGGTTTGTGAATTTATGATCGATTAAGCAAACCCATTAATCATACACGCGCCAAACCGACAACAGCTATTTATATAGAGAGCCAGCTTAACATCATTACCATCCCATATATGCTGATTGATTGATGGACGAACAGTAAAGAATGAGAATCGATTAAGAACAAAATCCAACCAATAATTCCCTCTTTAATTTAGAGTTAATTAGTATCAATCATGCATAGGTACAAAATCTATGGAGAAATAGTAGTATGAAAAAGCTAGAAATCCCTTTTCCCTGGGCCAAAATCATGCATGTGTTTATCCATGTAAGTTGATGTTTTCTGTCTCTTAATTTGGATAGTATCTGTAGCTGTAGGCCGCATATACAAATGCATATGAACAGCTCCACATTGTTATCCACACATGTTATCATGTGCACTCTCAAAAAACTCTCTTTAAACTCTAGCGAGTCTTCTAGTCTTCCATATACAATCTTCTACGAATTCCATGTGCCTTTGCCAACATGCACCTATCTCAAACTAGATACTTGTTCGATTCTTCTCCACGTTGTTGGGGGACTGTATTTGATTTTTTTTGGGTAAAATTTTCATTCTAATTAATGTATTACATTTCTAAATCCTACTCTGTATGAATCCCTACCTGTTGGCTGGTATCTCGACATTCTCATCTACTATATGCTTATGGTTTCAAAACAAAAATATGTATACCGTATGCTATGCATATAGCAGATAAGTGAAAATCTTAACGAGCTAATTCTGTTACTGAGTAGTTTAGGCTTTATGGTAGCTAAAAGCATCTATGCTATATAGTGTATAGTCATAACCAGTGCGTTTGTGGGCTATGTATATGGCAAAGTTTTATGCTTTATGTTAACATTGAGCTTTGCATAGCAATCGACAAGATAATCTCAAACTGCGGTCCAACACGTGCTGGAGTGTTAGTCCAATACGTTTAATTTGGCCTATTTGCAGTTCTGCTTGACAACTTGTTGGAAGTAAAGTCTAACCGAGTCTTATGTGGTGGTATCAGGCTAGGAAACCAAGCCATGCTTGGTGGTTACGTTTAAGAGTCGGTCTAGAATATTCTAGTAGTTTGGTTGATTAGGAAGTTCTGTTATTTTTGGTAGTATTGTGTTTAAGTTATTTTAGAACTCTGATTACTTTTGAACCTATATAAATAGGGTGTCAGGCTTGAGGTTATGTATGCGATCAGAAAGAGTTCATTTGAATAAATTGATTCTTTGAATTGTGTTCTTTGCAATTTGTTCTTTATCTTGTGTTCTCCTTGTTAGATTCTACATCTGGCATCAGAGCCACAAGATCTTAGGACTGTGGGTGAAGAATTTGAAGAGATGGCATCATGATCGAGCTCAATAAAGGTTTCAGTATTTGAAGGAAAGAATTTTGAGCATTGGAGGATTCAGATGGAGAACATATTCAAATACCAGGAAGTATGGGATATGGTGGACGTAGGTTATACAGAACCTGCGGATGGTGCAGCATCTTTAACTGATGCGCAAAAACTGTGTTGCAAGAAAATAGGAAAAAGAATGCGAAAGCTACCTATATTCTTCATCAAGGTGTACATGATTCTCTTATTGACAGAATTGTGTATTTTACAGAAGCGAAACAAGGCATGGGATACTTTGACAACCTATTACAAAGGGTCTGACAAAGTAAAGAAGGTACGACTACAAACGCTGAGAAGAAAGTATGAACTATTACAGATGGAATCATCCGAAGCAGTGTCAGATTTTTTTCACGAACTTTGAGTATAGTTAATGAGATGAAAGCGAATGGTGATACAATTGGAGATACTGCAGTTGTAGAGAAAATCATACGCAGTTTACCAGAAAGCTTTGAAGCAAAAGTAACTGCAATTGAATTCAGCAACAACAATGAGCTTAGATGAGTTGTTGGGATCCTTGCAAGCTTATGAGCAGAGAATAAAAGAAAAATTTCTAGTTAAACAGATTGAGGAAGAAATACAGAGTCAGACAAACTGGAACAATGATCAGAGACAAACAAACTGGAACAATGATCAGAGACAAACAAACTGGAACAATGGTCAGTCATCCAATTCAGGGCGGAAACCTAAGAGGTTCACGGATAAAACCAAAGTTCATTGTTTTAATTGCAAAAAACTTGGTCACTTTCAGAGAGAATGCACTGTAGAGAGTGTTGATCAAGCACAAAATAATAGTGCAAATTTAGCTGAGAAAGAACAAGATGACTCTGAAGTCTTACTACTGGCATGCTTCACAACTCAAGAACATAACAAACACAAGTGGTTCTTGGATACTGGTTGTAGTAATAACATGTGTGGGATAAAAGAACATTTCATTGATCTAGATGAATCAGTACGATCAAGTGTGAAGTTTGGAAACAATGAAACAGTTCCAGTAATGGAAAAAGGAAGAATTGGCATTATTCTTAAGAATGGTAGTCAATCTTATATTATGGATGTGTTTTATGTTCCTGGTCTACATCAAAATCTACTTAGTATGGGGCAGCTAGCAGAAAGAGGATACAGTATGAACATCTCAGTTGGCTTATGTGCAATCTATGATTGAAGAAAGAGGCTAATAGCAAAGGTATCTATGACAAAGAATAGACGGTTTCCTTTACAAATACAATATCAAAAGGATGTATGCTATAGTGCTTCTGCTCAAGATAACACTTGGTTGTGGCATAGAAGATTAGGACATCTTAACTTTAACAGTTTGCAACAGTTATCAAAGAAAGAGATGGTGTCAGGTTTACCAATCATTGAATATCCTGAAACAAAGTGAAAAAGGAGGGGTACCGAAATACTACCAACTTTTCGTTTTGGCTCGTGAGTCTTATGGTTTAAGTCTGGACGATCTCAAAAATCAATATCCAAACTTATAACTGGAGTTGTTAGACCTCGACAAAGAGTACTTTGGAGTCAACTCGACAGTTATGCAATAACGTACTACTTGGTGCTTTAATTATAAATCAGAGTTATAATGCGGAAAGTAAAAGCACACAAGACACCAGAGATTTTTTTAACGAGGAAACTGCCTTGCAGAAAAACCTCGGGACCTCGTCCAGTTTGAACACCGCCCAGTACAAACTGACTACAAACACTAGCCTACTATAAGACTTCGGTCTGGGATGTAGCAGAGACCAACTCAAGCCTTCCAAGCGAATTGGCTACTGTCGCCTTCCTTACGTCTCTAGATCCCCCACAGATCGTCACGCACTTGATTCCCCCAGCTGACGTCCTTTACAGGCCTATGAGTTGCTTTGACCGATGTCAAAGGCTTGTGTCAGCAATACTGGCTTTTCAACCAAACTGTTGACGTATGGTGTAACTGTCCTCTATCAGTTTACCACACATAAGATGACTTCTTTCGGATTGTTAAATCCAGGTCATACGGAAATCTACTTCTTGAACCGGGGCTGACACACAAACCAAGTAAGCAATGCCCAATTCGAATCTACCTCAATTATACACGAAGAACCACTTAAGGAACTTGTATAACTGGAGCCAACTAGGTCTTACAACACCGAGTGCAGCCGTGCGTTGCTACCTTTCCAACCTTGTTGAGTAACGTATCAGTTCTTGAATAGCCGTATATCAGAAGAGACGGACTTTAGAATAGACAAGAACGTGATCAGGTTACCAAGGTTACAGGTTAATCCGATTTCAACCAAAGATGGTTTCAATCTCCTACCTGTGCTTCCCAACTCTCAAGAGAAGTCTTTATAGTCGTAGGGAGTTCCCAGAGGAGCTGCAACCTATAGAGGATGACTATACCACAACAAGCATTCACCGAAGTGAAAAGAGTTTACGCTACCTTCCCTAAGGACCTTCACGTATGCTTGATGCTTGCGGTATTTGTCCGTAGACACCTCTATTTATAGCACTCAATAAGATAGGTTGCTTTGGAATAAAGTAATCAATTACTTGTCCCACAAGTTAGGGAAACCCTAAACTTGGCAACCAAGTAATAGAGATTAATCTCAATTGGAATTCTTTTTAGAATTATCTGCCAAGTGTTTTGTTAGCTCAAAAACACTTCAAGATAGAAATCCAACAGACCAGAGATAATCTTATCTTATTGACTCATTGAGGATTGTTAGATGGAACACAAAAGATATTCTGTATAACCAAGTCCATCTAAGAGATAAAGGAGTTTTGGAATTTGACTCAGAGTGAAATTCTAGGAGAATATTCACTAAATCCGACATCAGGCAGAATGACCGACATTCAGGTTCGCGTACTGGTTCGCGAAATGTTCAGCCATTCGAACTCAGAAGAATTTCGAGTTTCTGGTTTGCGAACCGGTTCGGGAATCGTCCACCTGTCAGATTTCGTCAAATCTGGATTCCGCTGGAAGTACTGGGCTTAGCCAGAACTTAGACGTGAGAACATCCTCAGCTGTGATCCATGGACTCTTTGCTCAAGAGTACTCCTTTAGATTCATCCATATCCAACTAACAGTTTGCAAGCAAACCATTGTAATGGACACATGGCACCGAATCTGTCTCATACATTATTGTACTCACAGTAATTTGTGGGATCAAATACTGGTCATGACACAAGGCCACGTTACACAAGAATACGATCTCAATCGCTATTATCACTACTAAAGTAGTCGACTATTTCGAAAGAATAGAGAAAGTAGAAATAGAAGAATATCCATAAAGTCATAACTCCTACTAACCTTTTATCGATGAAGAATAATTGATGTCTTCTTTGTCTTCACAGTCTTCGTCTTCAAGGTCTCTACTACTTTGTCTATATCCCAATTCCGAAATCTAAACTCTAGTAGGCTAAATCAAGAATTGAGTTTTGACACCTAAAACTGACAACTAACTTGACATACCAACGCTAGTGGGTTTGACCGGACAATGCCCTAACACAAAGTGTGAAAATTGCATATTTGGAAAGCAACATAGAGATCCTTCTCCTATAGGAAAAACTAGACTTGCAGAACAACCTCTGGAGTTGATTCATTCTGATTTATGTGGTCCCTTAGAAGAAGTCTCACATGGTGGAAATAGATACTTCATCACATTCATTGATGATTTTAGTAGAAGAGTATGGGTATATTTGTTGAAGCAAAAGAGTGAAGCTGCTAATGTTTTTAAAAACTTTAAAGTATTTGTAGAAAAGCAAATAGGAAAGCAAATCAGCGTACAGACAGAGGAACAAAATACACTGTGATTGACAACTTCTTAACAAATTGTGGCATTCAACATCAGATGACAGCAAAATATACACCACAACAGAATGGTGTTGCAGAAAGGAAGAATAGAACTATAATAGAGATGGTTCGTTCTATGAGAAGAGCCAAAAATTTACCAAAATCTTTTTGGGGAGAAGCTGTGTCTTGTGCTGTTTACTTGCTAAATAGATGTCCAACTAGATGTCTATCTGATAAAACTCCAATAGAAGCTTTAACTGGAAGAAGACCCAGTGTCAGACATCTCAAAGTATTTAGGTGCATAGCATATGCATATATACCAGCAGAAATTCGAAGAAAATTGGATAATAAGAGTGAAAAGTGCATCTTTGTTGGGTATAGCACTGCATCAAAGGGTTATAAACTCTTTAATCCAGAGACAGGTAAGACAATCATCAGTCGTGATGTTATCTTTGATGAATTAAGTCAGTGGAATTGGAATTCAGAAGGGAAAGAAGATGGGACTGTTTTTGAAGAACAAGAAACTACAACTATGCAAGATGACATTACCATTGTTGATGTTGAAGGTACAACTCCTATTGTTGAATCTCCAACACAACAAGAAGAAACATCATCACGTCCTAGACGTAATCGTGTCTTGCCAAGAAGGTTAGAAGACTATGTGGTGGCACGAGATGATGATAATGAAGATGAGTATATGATTAATTTTGCGTTGTTTGGAGACTGTGATCCAATGAAATTTGAAAAAGCTTCTAAAAACAAAGGTTGGATGGAAGCCATGGACAATAAAATTCAAGCAATAGAGAAGAATAATACATGGGAACTAACTACACTTCCGCATGATAAGAAGGCTATTGGAGTTAAATGGGTATACGAAACAAAGTATAAGCCTAATGAAGAAGTTGATCGACTGAAAGCTCGACTGGTTGCTAAAGGGTATAAGCAAAAACCAGGAATAGATTATTTTGAAGTCTTTGCCCATGTTGCAAGACTTGATATTGTGCGTCTATTGATTGCACTAGCTGCACAAAACAAGTGGAACATATATCAGATGGACGTAAAATCTGCGTTTCTAAATGGAGTACTTGAAGAGGAAGTTTATGTTGAACAACCTGATGGATACGTAAAAAGAGGGAGAAGAAAAGTGTGCCTACAAACTAAATAAAGTTTTATATGGGCTGAAACAAGCACCTCGTGCTTGGTATACACGAATAGATACATACTTTATTAATAGTGGGTTTGAGAAGTGTATGAACATACACTTTACATGAAGACTGATTCTGAAGGGAGTATGATCATAGTATGTCTATATGTTGATGACCTTATCTTCATGGGAAACAACATGACAATGATCAAAGAATTCAGGGAGGCTATGATAAGAGAATTTGAGATGACAGATTTAGGACAAATGTCTTATTTTCTGGGGCTTGAAGTTCTTCAAACAAGTGAT
>JAJJMA010336300.1:0-18580 GCA_023529015.1 Papaver nudicaule
TATATGTAAGTTTAAGTACATAAATACCCTCACCAATATTTTAGTTGTCAGAACATCTTATTTTGTGGTGGGGGGTAAATTTGGAAAGAATTCTTACAGCTTCAACTACTGTAGCCTAAGGGGTCTTGGCTTTATAATAGTTAGATTAAGTAGCACGTATGGATAAACGGTAACGGGGTTTACTTCATTATGGATGCCAAGAAAAACCAATCAACCCCTAGAATAGCTAGCCCAATAAAAACCCTGTTGGGCTAATTTGTGGTACGTAAGCCCAAAATAAAACTAACCGAAACTATTGGAACCAAAATATGGATTTTGGGGGTCCGTAGGTGGTGCTCCCGGCCTAGACCTCCCACTGACCCCCAGGACTCGACGCAGTTTTTTTTTTTTTTTTTTTTTGAAACTCAAGCAAACACTTTATTTCATATAAACAGGAACCAAAGGATTACAAGGTACAACCAAACTTTAGAGATATAGTAACTAATTAAAATGAAGTGCAAAATACTAAAGCTGTGCTACTCATAGTAGTTCCAGAGGGTAAAGTTGTTGCCTACGGACACACACTTCTTCGCCAATTATGCGCTTCGTGGGGCCAAACCAAATTTGTCGCATCGTCTGTAGATTGGAAAGGTAACCAGTAGCCGGGTGGTTGGGACATGACATCCCAGAAATGAACTGTGATCTACATAAACACAGCCCAACATGATCAGGGTGCCGAAATTGTGAGACACAAAATGGGACTTTGCCGCAATCATCCAGACGAAACTTCGACTTGCTGCAGAAGAGGTGTAAAGCAAAAAGATCCTTATTCCAAATTGCCTTGAAACCTGCAACCACTCCACCTTAGTGCCATGAGAGGAAAGACAAACCCACACTCTATTTACACATCCAGAATTCTCACTATCCATAGTATGGACCGGAGAATCTCCCAGATTCAAGTACACTACGACTGAGACTGAAGCTAAAAACGCCGAGTTACTTAAGAAAAAAACCCTTGGAAGCTAGCAACTTCCAGAATGGCCGTTGATGCACTAATTCCTTTTGAGCCATTGTGGAATAATTTTCCAACCTTTGATGGACTGCCAAAGTATGGCTCCCATGTTGACAGTCCAGGACTGTAACCGTCATTTGGCATGCGAGAGATTGAGACCACCAATCTCTCGCAGTCCATTGCATAGAGTCTCAACTACCGCCTCTTCGTCCTCATTGAAGTTATCCTTTACTGAGATTGTCCAAGCTGCCTTCTTTGGAATTGGCTTGAGAGGTCTAATGGGAGAAGCTTCACTAGCCTTGTACGGAGAAAAAGCCGAACGTGTAGAAGACATTAGGCTCCATTTGTTAGCATATTGTTTGAGATGTTGAAACTGGTGGTTGAACCTTCCAACCTCATAGTGTTCATCTCTAAAACCCCCCTTTCTGACTCTGATTAGTGGGGCTTCACACGCAATTTGGGGCTTAATTGGTGAGTTGCTCAGGATGTTGAGATCTCCGAACTTCCTTTTCTTGTGAGGCAATTGTGCAACACCAAAGTCGAAAGCAGGCTGTTTCTTGATGTATTCAGGCACCCTAGCAACATTCCAGCCCTTCTTCTTTTTGCCAGAATCCAATTGATCAGTCTCACCTCCATGGTACTCAACCGAAAGTGTCGGGTTTCCTCTATGCATTCTGATGGAAATGTTGATCAAAGCCCCCTTCATCTTTAGATGATTAACACAACATGTAATTGCTGGAGTAATAATCGACTATCCGAGTCTCTATTATGCAAGATTCATCAACATGATATCCGAGAGGTGGTAGTATACCACCCATACGTTTCATTTTCCAGATATTGAGTTAGGTTTCATTCCATGAGATTTCACAGTACTAAGAGGAATCAAATTTCGTGGAGAAAGTATCATTTTAGAATCCTAGTGTAGAAATGGGTGGAGAAACTATTTGCTGGAATGTGATTTTCTGCAATATTACGTTAAACAAGCAGAACCAAGAAAGCCAAGCATCAGCAGCCAGTCAAAAAGGAGAAAGAAAGGCCAAGCTGAAGTTGAGGAATAACCCCCTCCAAGTGAATTGGGTACTGTCGCACTCCTTACGTCTCTGGGTTCCCCACAGATCCTACACACTTGATTCCCCTAGCCGACGTCCTTTACAGGCCTAGGAGTTGCTCTACCGTTGTTAAAAGCTTCTTGACAACTTAGGCTTTGCAACCTCTATTATCAACTGTATGTTTCGAACTGTCCTCTTCAATGAAACATACAAAAGTAACTTCCTTTGGATTTCTCCAGGTCACACGGAAATGCTTACAAGCCGGGGCTAACAAGTAAACCGAGTAAACTATGCCCAAATTGTCTCTACCTCAGTTGTAAAAAGAATCACTTAAGAGACTTACACAACTCGAGCTAGCTAGGACTTACAACACCGTGTGCAGCCGTACGTTGCTTCAGTTAAAACCCTATAGTTATGTATCAGTTCTTGAATGGCTTTATTGCAGAAGAGAAGGACCATAGAATAGACAAGAACGTGATCACGCAACCAAGGTTACAAGTTAATCCGATAAATACCACAAAGGCAAATATCTCCTACCCGTGCTTCCCAACTCTCTAGATAAGTCTTTATTGTCGTTAGGTAAATCCGACGGAGGAACTACTACCTAATAGAGGATGACTACCACAACAAGCTTACTCCGAAGTGCAAAGAGTTTACGATCAATTCCACAGAGAAATTTCACGTATGCTTGATGCTTGTGGTTTTCGTTCTTTAATCCTCTATTTATAGCTCTCAATAAGATAAGTTGCTTTGAGATAATGCAACAGATTACTCGTGCTACACGTTAGCTAGTATCCGTGTAAAACGAACCTGTTACTTAGCTTGCACACAAAGAAATCCTAGGTTAATCTCATTTGGCTGCCAAGTGGTTTGTTAGCTCTTAACTACTTCAAGATAGAGATATATACAATTAAAATGAGGACACCTTTATCTTATTGACTCATTGAGATTTGTTAGATGGACCATAGAAGATATTCTCGTGATAAGGATCTAGTCCAACTAAGAGATAAGGAGTTATCAGCTAAACCCGCGTAATTATCCCGAAGATAACCACCAGTCAGTTCGCGAACCGACTGGACTTGGAATCCCGGCTAAATACATCGAATCTAATGTTCATGTATATGTACGTGTACATATTGACGTTTTGAGACGTAGAAGGAAACTTCGGTGCCACTGTACGCGAACCAGTTCACGAACTGCCTTGTTCCAAATTAGGGTTTAACTGGATCGGCTGGAAAGTACTTGGGCTGGGCCAATGATCCGTACTTAGACGTGTAGACGCCCTCGGCTATAATCCATGGACTCTGCTCTTAGAGTACTCCTTAGATTCATCCATTCTCCTACATGTGACTTGCAAGCATCATTGTAATGGAAAGTGTATTGAATCTATCTCATGTATCTTGTAACTTAGTACACCGGGAATCTATTAACATAACTCATGGTTATATAGACAAGATTTCAATCTCAATCGTTGTTAGTATCTCTATTAAAGTAGCCGACTATTTCGAAAGATAGAATAAGTAGAATAGAATAAATTTTATATAATGTCACAACTCCTACTAACCTTTTGTCGATGAAGAATATATGATGTCATCTTGCTAATCTCTGTCTTCGTCTTCAAGGTCTCTACTACTTTGTCTATATCCCAATTCTGAAATCTAAACTCTAGTAGGCTAAATCAAGAATTGTATTTTGACATCTAAACTTGACAACTAGCTTGACATACCAACGCTAGTAGGTTTGATCGAGCAATGCTCTAGTAGAATTCTATACCATACTAATAATTGTAACTCCACTGTTAGTTCTGCATGATGCACTATTTCCGTTGATACTAAATGGATACCTCCTTCATAAGGAGTTGCAAAAATCAATTTTGATGCTTCATTTTGTGAACCATCTACTAACTACGGTATTGGTTTGTGAAAAAACAGGGGTACCAAAATACTACCAACTTTTCGTGGTTCGTGAGTCTATGGTAAGATATGAATGACCTCAAAAATCAATACACAAATTTGTGTAACCTGAGTTGGATCATAAACGATCAATTTATACTCAAGAAAAGTCGTAGCGAAACCCTCGAAAGGATTGGGAATTAACTGCAGGTAAATAATAACGTACAACTTGTGTTGATTTAATCATATAATCAGAGATATCAAGCGGAAAGTAAAGCACACAAGACACCAGAAGTTTTGTTAACAGGAAATCGCAATCTAACAGAAAAATCCAGGGACCTAGTCCAGTTTGAACACCGCACAATATTAAGCTGTCAACAAACACTAGCCTACTATCAGACTTCAAACTGGGACGTAGAAGAGACTGATTATACCTCTCCAAGAGAATCAGATACTGTTGCACTCCTTACGTCTCTTGGATCTCGCAAGACCCTACGCACTTGATTCCCCTGGCTAACATCCTTTACAGGCTGAGGAGTTTCTCTAACCGCTGTTAAAGTCTTTAGATAACTTCGGCTTTGCAACCTAGATTACCTTGTTTGTTTCAAACTGTCCTCCAACAGTTAACACACGAAAGTGACTTCCTTTAGATATGTTCAAGGTTATACGGAAATCTACTTACAAGTTATATGTAAATCAAGTAAACAATGCCTAACTTGTCTCTACCTTTGCTATGAAAAGAATTACTTAAGAAACTTACACAAACGGAGCTAAGTAGGTCTCATAACATGAACGTGCAGCCGAACGTTGATTCTTTCAACCTTGTTGTCGCTTAACTGTTCTTGAATGACCTTATTGCAGAGAGGATGATCGTAGAATAAACAAGAACAAGCTGAAGCTACCAAGGTTACAAGTTAATCTGATAATTACCACAGAGGTATGTTATCGCCTACCTGTGCTTCAAAACTCTCAAGTGAAATCTTTATAGTCGTTAGGTAAATCACACGGAGGAACTGCTACCTAATAGAGGATGACTACCACAACAAGCCTACACCTAAGTGTAAAGAGTTTACGCAGATTTCCACAGTGAAATTTTACGTTTGTTTGATGCTTATGTTTTTCGTTCTAGAGTCATCTATTTATAGCATTCAATAAGATAGGTTGCTTAAGAATAAAGCAATAGATTCTTTGTGCTACAAGTTAGCTAGTGACCGTGTAAACCAGCCCGTTACACTACTTGCACATAAAGTATCAAAGTTTTGTCACACATGGAAACCTTTTAGGGTTTATCACCAAGTAGTTTGTTAGCTCATAAAATACTTCAAGATAAGGTTCAAATAGAGATGCGAACAACTAAAATATTATTGAACCATTGAGATTTGTTAGATAGGCCGCAAAAGATATTCCCATTAATGGATCACGTCTATCTGAGAGATACATGAGTTATCTATTAAAACACCGTGAAATTATCCCGAAGATAATCATCAAACGGTTAGCGGACCGTTTAGACTTGATATCTAAGCTAAAAATCCGGATGTCTCGTTCAAGTACATGTACGTGTTCAAAACACATGACTTTTGGAACTCAGGAGGAAAATCCGGAGCACTTGTTCACAAACTAGTTCGCGAACTGCCTATTCTCAAATTAGGGTTTTAACTGGATCCACTCGAAGTACTTGGGACAGGCCAATTTCTGTACTTATACGTGGACACGTCCTGAGCTATAATCCATCACTCTCTCTAGATTATTCTCCTTAGATTCACCATTATCCTGCATTGATTTGCAAGCAAACCATTGCAATGGAAAGTGTATTGAATCTATCTCATACGTATCTTGTAAACTTAGTATACCGGGAAAGCATACCAACATAACTCATGGATATGTAGACAAGAATACATACATCTTGTTAGGGCATTGTCTGGTCAAACCCACTAGCGCTGGTATGTCAAGCTGGTTATCAGTTTTAGGTGTCAAAACTCAATCTTGATTTAGCCTACTAGAGTTTAGATTTCGGAATTGGGATATAGACAAAGTAGTAGAGACCTTGAAGACGAAGACTGTGAAGACAAAGAAGACATCAATTATTCTTCATCGACAAAAGGTTAGCATGAGTTATGACTATTATGGAAATTCTTCTATTTTACTTATTCTATCTTTCGAAATAGTTGGCTACTTTAGTAGAGATACTAATAACGATTGAGATCGTATTCTTGTCTACATGACCATGTACTATGTTGGTATTTGTTCCCACGAATACTAAGGTTACAAGAATGCATGAGATAGATTCGATACCATTTGTTCATTGCAATGGTTTGCTTGCAAATCACTTGTTGGATTTGGGTGAATCTAAAGGGGTACTCTTGAGAAAGAGTCTAGTGGATTATAGCTGAGGGCGTCTAACACATCTAAGTACTGGCCCAATCCAGAACTTCCAGCGGATCCAAGTTAAACCCTAATCTGAATAACGATGGTTCCCGAACCGGTTCGTGAACAATGACTTAGGAATTTCTTATGAGTTCCAATGCATCAATTTGTACACGTACATGTACGTGAACCACAGATTCGATGTATCTGGTCGTAATTCAGAAGGACGGTTTGCGAACCGGCCAAGGTGAATATTGTCTGGAATTTTCACACGGGTTAAACTGTGACTCCTTTATCTCTTAGTTGGACTTGTTTATCACGAAATATCTTCTGTGGTCCATCTAACGAATCTCAATGAGTCAATAAGATAAAGATTATCTCTGGTCTGTTGGATTTCTATCTTGAAGTGTTTTTAAGCTAACAAAACACTTGGCAGATAAATGTTAAAAGAATTCCAATTGAGATAAATCTTTGTTTACTTGGGTTGCAAGTTAGGGTTTCCTAAACTTGTGGGACAAGTAACTAGTTGTTTAATTCCAAAGCAACCTATCTTATTGAAAGCTACAAATAGAGGATTATGGTACGAACAACCGCAAGCATCAAGCATACGTGATATTTCTCTGTGGAATTGACCGTAAACTCTTTCGGTGAATGCTTGTTGTGGTATAGTCATCCTCTATTAGGTAGCAGTTCCTCTGTGGGAATTACCTAACGACTATAAAGACTTCTCTTGAGAGTTGGGAAGAACAGGTAGGAGATTGAGACCTTAGTGGTTGAAATCGGAGTAACCTGTAACCTTGGTAACCTGATCACGTTCTTGTCTATTCTACGGTCCTTCTCTTCTAATATAAGGCCATTCAAGAACTGATACGTTACACACAGGGTTGAAAGGAAGCAACGCACAGCTGCACTCGGTGTTGTAAGACCTAGTTAGCTCCAGTTGTATAAGTTTCTTAAGTGATTCTTCGTTTACAACTGAGGTAAAGACAAGTTGGGCATAGTTTACTCGGTTTACCTGTCAGCCCCCGCTTGTAAGTAGATTTCCGTATGACCTGGAGAAATCCGAAGGAAGTCACTTTGTGTATGTCAAACTGAAAGAGGACAGTTCAAACATACAGTTGATAATTGAGGTTGCAAAGCCGGAATTATTGACACAAGCCTTTAACAGCGGTTAAAGCAACTCCTAGGCCTGTAAAGGACGTCAGCTAGGGGAATCAAGTGCGTGACGATCTGTGGGGGATCTAGAGACGTAAGAAGTGCGACAGTAGCCAGTTCACTTGGAGGGCTGGAATTGGTCTCTGCTGCATCCCAGACCGAAGTCTTATAGTAGGCTAGTATTTGTAGACAGTTTTTACTGTGCGGTGTTCTATCTGGACGAGGTCCCGAGGTTTTTCTACAGTTGTGGTTTCCTCGTTAAAAATATCTCTGGTGTCTTGTGTGCTTTACTTTCCGCATTATATTCTCTGATTATATAATTAAAACAAACACAAGAAGTACGTTATTAATAACCTAATCGTTGTCCCCAATCCATCCATTGGATTTACCAAGACCTTGTCTTGTGTCGGAATGATCCTTGAGATCCAAACTAAGGTTCCAGATTTGGATATTAATTTTTGAGATCGTCAAGATCTGACCATAAGACTCACGAGACCAAACGAAAAGTTGGTTGTATTTCGGTACCCCTTCTTTTTCAATTGGTATCAGAGCCGGTGAACACATAAAAGACGTAACTGTCTGTGTTTATCGCGTCTTGTGAGTTATGGAACAAAGCATAAGAACTTGTAACGTACCACCAAAGTTTGATGGCAGAAAATACCTATAATGGAAGACTGCAATGAGATCTTTTTTGCAAGCCCGGGATTTCAAAACCTGGGTTTATGTCGAAAAAGGATATACACCACCTACTACCCTCGTTGGTGAAGTATCTGTCCCCAAAGACATAGTGGACTACGATGACGTGGAAACTCTCACCGCTAAGCAAAACTATGATGGGCTTAACGATATCATCCATGCAGTAACACATGATCTTTTCCATCACGTGGCCACGTGTGCAACCTCGCAAGTGGCGTGGATTAGATTAAGGACCATGTTCGAAGGGAATTCAGCAGAAAAATAAGCTAGACTTTAAAACCTCATGTCTGACTGGGAGAACCTTCGAATGTTTGAGAACTATACCTTTGAGGAATTTAACCACAAATTGTCTGAGATAGTAAATGCCTGTCACACTTTAGGTAAAGCTATACCGGAAAGAGACATTGTGTGTAAAATTCTGAGGTCATTACCCTCAAGGTACGAATCAAAGAAACATGCCATCCAGGAAGTACACAGCTTAGATATAACAAGAAGTGACCTTGTTGCCAAGCTAAAAATGTTCGATCATGAGCCCTAAAAACATCGGTTTTAGAGCTACTGGAAAAACAAGGAAACTTGTAAGCGAAGAGTGTACTTCGAACACCAACTCCAGCAATCATACTGGGGATGAATCTGAGGAAGAGTTATCTTTGATCACTCAACAGTTTAGAGATCTTATAAGGAAGAGAGGTAAACGATTCATTAAGAAAGCCCCATCATCACCTCATAAGCCTCATGATAAAGTCCCTCCTAAAGAAGGGAACAAAAGGGGAGATGATGTTGATATGCCACAATGCTATAAATGTAAAGGATTTGGCCACTTGGCTGAAAATGTCCCAATCTGAGAAAATATACCGGGCGGAAAGCCTTTGCTGCTACACTTGATGATTCATCTGATACTTACAACTCAGATGATGAAGAAAGTGAAACTACATTCATTGCAGAGTGTGCCAATTCTGATAATGCGGGTGATTCCAAATCAGAACCCGAAACATGTCCCATCCCCATGGACACAACTTCAAGCGACACATCCTACAAAGAAACAATCATTCCTGTTAAGCACAAGCAACGTCTTGTTAAATTCAACTATTGTGCTAAAAAGGGACATGATTATAAGCAATGTCATGTATACAGACGTAAAGTCAAGTATGCTAAGCAACTACAGAAGAAAGATGCTAGACTCATGAATGTGATTCGAATATTTGAACCTGCCAATGACATGGAAGCAAATAAAGATCGAAAACAATCAATCTCCTTAAGGGAAACACAAGGAGTTGGAAAATTCAAGAGAGTCGGAACTAAGAACGGAAAACTTAGTTCAGAAAAAGATTCAGGATCACACCCAGAGCATAATAATGCTCTACATTCCTCGCACTAATTGCAAGAAGGGTTGGCATCTCATTCATTGCCTCTTGGAATGAGATGTCATAGTGTGGTTGGCCAAATGTCTTAGAGTCTTTTTCATTCTGTATCTGTGTGTAAGTAATTGATGACCCTCAATTAACACCTTTTTTCACTGTCACTGATCAAAAGTGTAATGTTGAGCCAAGCTCCATGGAACTTATGATCATCAATGGTCAAATTGTCTAAACAAAAGGTTAAAATCGTTTCTGGATATCTCTGAAAGTGAGACACGTCAATGAAAGAAAAAAATACACGTGTACCACGGTTCCCGAACCGTTCCGCTTTCTCCGAACGATATTAGGGTAAATCAATATCGTATTCAGTAGTTGTGAGAATCCTTATCTCTTCGAGAATTCTCGGAAGAATTGTTTATAAAGAAATCAGAAGTCAATTCTTATTTAATTCTAAACTTTTCAACATGGTAAAACTCCTTTCTAATACTTCTCCAAGCAAGGATCCTATGTCAATTGACAAGGGCACCATGAAACCAGATGTTCCTTTGAAAGCATCCAAAAGCAAAGGAAAGAAACCCTGGTTCAAGAAGAAGAAGAAGAAATCTAAATCTGACAAGGATAAAAAACCTTCTCTGAAAAATCAAAGGATTGCATCCATTCTTAAAGAATGCAGAGAAACAAAAAGAGAAGTAAGATCTCTTGGGGAAGTGTTTCTAAAAACTTTGGCTGTTCAACAAGATCTTGTGAAACAACAAGAAGATCTTATGAAAGGAGTGCATAAGGCCTCGGTAAATGAGCCTAAGGAATTCGATCTGGATATTCCTATGCCTATGAATGAAGAACGAGACATTGAGGAAATCAATAACTTCATCATGACTTCTTTCAAATAGATTAGTTGATTCCTTGTGAGAACTTGTTCTTACTTTTGCCTAAGGAATATAAACTATATCTTGAAGTAGTTTGCCTTCTCATGCTTTTTAGAGTTTTTCAGCATGTACTACTTTATTTCATTAATAAAAGTCATTTTTAGATGATTATTAATGATGTTTGCAATACTTGATTTGTCTACCTCAATCTTATTGCAACACATAACTCTTTCCATTACCTCGGTAGTGATGCATAGTTATGTATATTACAAAAGTTAAGCTTTTTCTCACGATCAAGAAACTTTTGATTGTATGATTTTTAGGGTTTTCACAAACTCGGAATCATATACTCTTTTTCAAAAATCTGGCTAAGGGAAAGAGATTATAAACAAAGGTATACTGGATAACATTAAACTGTTTTTGTCCATGTTAGGCTTTGTAAGTTGTTCTTTATTTAATAACACCACATGGGGGAGAGTTCTTAACTGAACTTGCACTTAATAACAAATCTTTTTGGGGAGCGTGGATGTGAAATATTAGGAGAAAAGTGTGTCTCTATTTCTCTAAAGATGAATCAACTTAGAGATCATCGTCCTGATTTCCTAGTTATGTCATCTTAAACTTGGTATGCGAGTACTTAGCTTAACCTATTTCATAGGTTTATGAAACCCTAGTCTCGAACTACTTTGTCATATTTTTGTGACAAATAAGGGGAGAATACATATGGTTCTTGTTCTTGTGGTTCATAACCATAGGGGGAGAACATCATGTGCGTACTTGTTGTGCTTTTTCAAAGTATCAAGTAAGGGGGAGTAATTAATGTTAAGAAGAAGCTTCGTATCAGTTATGAGTAGAATCACTTTAAAAGTTTTGATACACAGACTTTAAAGTTTGCTCAGATTCTTACTCTTAGCACAAACAACATGTGGGATTAACATATTAACCCATGTAATCTTGAGCGTACCTAGGGCTGCACAACGGTCGGTCGGTTGCGGTTTTGGCCAAAACCGACCACCAAACTGCCATAGGCGGTTTTTGCAATTTGTGAACTGCCACCGATCTAAAATTTAATCGGTTCGGTTTTTAACCGACCGAATTGGATCGGTTCGATACAGTTCGGTTGCGGTTTTAACCGATTTAACTGGGGAAAAAGAAATTTTGATTTTAATTCTCAAAAAATTTCAACATTACAGGATCTGTTGTGGTTACACAATTTGTTAAATTTCATCATTACACTATACAAACATCTCCAGTATAGACACCATTCAATAAATACTTTTAACCATTCAAATTTCTTGGAGGAACTTTCTCATGCCTTTGTAAGCCAATTCATACACCAAAAACCAACCCTGGATCACTGAAATTAGCATAAAAACAAGCAAAACTCAATTCACATTTCACAACATTAGCTTAATTCATCTAATCAAGCGTAAAACTCAAATAAATTTCCAATTTATGAAACTCATAGGAACTTAGGGAAGAAATTGAAGGAAATAAAAATTATATATAGATTCATATAGATCTGCAAATACCTAAATTCTTTCAACAACTATAGATCTGTTATCCATACTTGTGAAGAAGAAGAGGAACATAAGAAGAAGGTGTTGGGGTCGAAGCTGTTCATGGTGGTGGCTGTGATGGTGACAGATTTAAGGTGTTGCTAGCAAAGGTGTTCATGGTGTGATGGTGACGGATCTAAGAAGAAGGTGTTGGTGGCGAAGCTGTTCATGGTGGTGGCTGTAATGGTGACGGATTTAAGAAGAAGATAAGAAGAAGAAAGGGAAAGAATAGAGTCTCGACTGGGATATTTTTAGGGTGAGATGTGTTTAGGGTGGGGAAGTGTTAGGGATACAGTAAATATATATATACATATAATAAGATGGATGGATAAGATATGTTTAGATGGACGGCTTGAATTTATCGGTTATTCAGCGGTCGGTTTGGTCGGTTGAAGCCCTAAAACTGTTGACCGAACCGATATAGTCGGTTTTTGTATTTACAAACCTGCCACCGACTTTTGGCGGTCGGAACGGGTGCGGTTTTAGCGGTTTTTGGCGGTTAGCGGTCGGGTTTGGCGGTTCGGGCGGTTTCTGTGCAGCCCTAAGCACTAAAATTGACAAAGGGGGAGATTGTTAGGGCATTGTCCGGTCAAACCCACTAGCGTTGGTATGTCAAGCTGGTTGTCAGTTTTAGGTGTCAAAACTCAATCTTGATTTAGCCTACTAGAGTTTAGATTTCGGAATTGGGATATAGACAAAGTAGTAGTGACCTTGAAGACGAAGACTGTGAAGACAAAGAAGACATCAATTATTCTTCATCGATACAAGGTTAGTGGAGTTATGACTATTATGGAAATTCTTATATTCTACTTATTTTATCTTTAGAAATAGTCGGCTACTTTAGTAGAGATACTAATAGCGATAGAGATCGTATTCTTGTCTACATGACCATGTGTTATGTTGGTATTTGTTCCCACGAATACTAAGGTTACAAGAATGCATGAGATAGATTCGATACCATTTGTCCATTGCAATGGTTTGCTTGCAAATCACTTGTTGGATATGGGTGAATCTAAAGGAGTACTCTTGAGCAAGAGTCCAATGGGTTATAGCTGAGAGCGTCTAACACGTCTAAGTACTGGCCCAATCCAGAACTTCCAGCGAATCCAAGTTAAACCCTAATCTGAATAACGAGGGTTCCCGAACCGGTTCGTGAACAATGACTTGGGAATTTCTCCTGAGTTCCAATGCATCAATTTGTACACGTACATGTACGTGAACCACAGATTCGATGTATCTGGTCGTAATTCAGAAAGCCGGTTTGCGAACCGGCTAAGGTGAATATTCTCTGGAATTTTCACACGCGTTAAACTCTGACTCCTTTATCTCTTAGTTGGACTTGTTTATCACGAAATATCTTATGTGGTCCATCTAACGAATCTCAATGAGTCAATAAGATAAAGATTACCTCTGGTCTGTTGGATTTCTATCTTGAAGTGTTTTTGAGCTAACAAAACACTTGGCAGATAAATTTTGAAAGAATTCCAATTGAGATAAATCTCTGTTTACTTGGGTTGCAAGTTAGGGTTTCCTAAACTTGTGGGACAAGTAACTAGGTGCTTAATTCCAAATCAACCTATCTTATTGAAAGCTATAAATAGAGGATTATGGGACGAAAAACCGCAAGCATCAAGCATACGTGAGATTTCTCAGTGGTAATTGACCGTAAACTCTTTTCACTTCGGTGAATGCTTGTTGTGGTATAGTCATCCTCTATTAGGTAGCAGTTCCTCTGTGGGAATTACCTAACGACTATAAAGACTTCTCTTGAGTGAGAAATCACAGATAGGAGATTGAGACCTTAGTGGTTGAAATCGAATTAACCTGTAACCTTGGTAACCTGATCACGTTCTTGTCTATTATACGGTCCTTCTCTTCTGATATAAGGCCATTCAAGAATTGATACGTTACACACAGGGTTGAAAGGAAGAAACGCACGGCTGCACTCGGTATTGTAAGACCTAGTTAGCTCCAGTTGTATAAGTTTCTTAAGTGATTCTTCGTTTACAACTGAGGTAGAGACAAGTTGGGAATAGTTTACTCGGTTTGCTTGTCAGCCCCCGCTTGTAAGTAGATTTCCGTATGACCTGGAGAAATCCGAAGGAAGCACTTTGTGTATGTCAAACTGATAGAGGACAGTTCAACATACAGTTGATAATTGAGGTTGCAAAGCCGGAATTATTGACACAAGACTTTAATAGCGGTTAAAGCAACTCATAGGCCTGTAAAGGACGTCAGCTAGGGGAACCAAGTGCGTGACGATCTGTGGGGGATCTAGAGACGTAAGGAGTGCGACAGTAGCCAGTTCACTTAGAGGGTTGGAATTGGTCTCTGCTACATCTCAGACCGAAGCCTTATAGTAGGCTAGTGTTTGAAGACAGTTTGTACTGTGCGGTATTCTATCTGGACGAGGTCCCAAGGGTTTTCTACAGTTGTAGTTTCCTCGTTAAAAAAATCTCCGGTGTCTTGTGTGCTTTACTTTCCGCATTATATTCTCTGATTATATAATTAAAGCAAACACAAGAAGTACGTTATTAATAACCTGATCGTTGTCCCCAATCCATCCATTGGATTTACCAAGACCTTGTCTTGTGTCGGACTGATCCTTGAGATCCAAACTCAGGTTACAGATTTGGATATTGATTTTTGAGATCGTCCAGATCTGACCATAAGACTCACGAGCCCAAACGAAAGTTGGTTGTATTTCGGTACCCCTGCTTTTTCACATCTCAATATGCTATAGTAACTACTAAAGTAACCAACTATATCGAAAGATATAATAAGTAGAATATAAGTAATTTCATATAAAGGCACAACTCATACTAACCTTTTGTCGATGAAGAATAAGTGATGTCTTCGTGATAAGCTTCGTCTTCATTTTTAATAGGGCTGTCAATGGGTACCCGATTACCCGGAACCGAAATGGAACCGATGTTAATGGTTCCGGTTCTGGGTCCTAATATTGGACCCATTAGCAATTTAGGTACCCGATGGGTAGGACCCGATCGGACCCGGAACCGGTCGGGTTTAAACGGATAATACCCGCCGGGTACCCACGGGTATCGGGTACCCGTTTATTTATTACTTCACTAGTTTTTTTTAACAAAACTTGAGGCATTTGTTTAGGTTTGACTTCGATTTTTTTAGGTTTTTCATTTTTTTGTTAAACTAATGTTTACTTTGACAATTAAAAAAAGAATAACTATAATTTTATGGTCAAATATATTGGACTAAAATAAAAAATAAAGTATATTTCTATTTTTTGGGGAAAAAAACTATTGTTTTATTGATACCCGATGGGTACCCGGATCCGGTGATTACCCGGCTCTTTAAACGGGTCCGGTTCTGGGTCCACTAATTTAAGAACCGGACCCGGAACCGCTAGGACCCGGAACCGATCAAAATAATAGGTTCCGGTTCTGGGTAGTATACTACCCGGACCCAATAGGACCCGTTGACACCCCTAATTTTTAAGGTCTCAACTATACCTAATCAATATCCCAATTCTGAAATCTAAACTTTGGTCGACTAACTCAAGAATTGGGTTTTGACATCTAAAACTGACAACTAGTTTGACATACCAACACTAGTAGGTTTGACCGAGCAATGTTCTAACAGTTTGGTTATTCGTGATTTTGTAGGAGCCTGGAATGGAATCAAAGGACTATATGGAAAAGGAATCCCAGATGTAGAAGAAGGGGAATGTCTTGCTGTCAAATATGCGTTTTTGTGGGCCACTGACTTGAAGTTAGAAACTATATAAGTTGAAGTTGATGCAGAAGTTGTGATGAATTCAATTAGATCTGATAGTCCGTTAGTTAAATGGGAAAACATAGCCATATTAGGGACATTCAGTTGTTATCCAATAACTTTATTTGCATTCCATTTCTTAATGTATGTAGAGATGGCAATAATATAGCTGATGCCATCTCATTGTATCAGAAGCAATGTAACCTTGAGGATTCTACTATGTCATCCTCTTGGATCTGTGAATTTGTAATTAAAGACAAGTTTCTGCTTGCTTCCCAAGTTGAATAAAATGCTTATTTATCAAAAAAAAAATATAGTATCAACAATAAAATTCGTGGCCTAGTGGGCACAAACACTATTAATTACTCCCTCCCTTAGATATAGGTGGAATATTATATTTTTCTTGTTTCTTTAGATAGAAAGGATTCTAATTCCATGATGCCTTTTCACATACTTACCGTTATTTATGATGTATTAGAAACTGTATTGAGCATAAGACAAAAGGCGAATTTTTTTGGATATTTATGAATAACTAAAACTTTTGTTAATCTAAGAGATTTCACATTCTCCACCTTTAAATTAGGAACGGAGGGAGTATTCAAGAAGTGAAAAGTTCCATTGTTAATCTTTCTTTCCCTCATCTTCTAGTTTCTTTGGTATGTGATGGCGGTCTAACTTCTTCTTGATACTGAAACGATGAATTTGAAAGCGATATAAGCATTACAAGAGTGTTTTCGTAACTAAAACACGATATAGATGCGTCCTCATAAAAATCACTGGAATGAAATTATTACCTGCAATCTTCAGGTGCTCTCCATGTTGCATTCCACGAACTCTTGTCACTTAGAGATAAAGCTTTATAGTTTCTCCAATCATCGAGCAATAGGCCTAAGTCGTGAAGTTTAGATTCCTCACCTTTGCAACAATTTGCATGCATTGTGCAAACTTGGTTGAAATCCTTGCTTGGCTCACAAAACCCACCAAAGTAAAGTGTATTAAGAAACCTAATCGTCAATCCAATTTCTCTTATAAACGGATCATGTTTTATCTCATGTAGTACATATTGGGTATAACGGTTGGGATATCTAAGTCTTGAGTTATACCAAAACTCATAGAAACGAATTGTTCTATTGTTTGATCTCACATATTCGAAGCCTGAATTTGGATTGTTATGCAAGTCGTAAGAGTTACTCAGAAGATAATTATCACAAGATATCTGAAAGTCGGTGCTCTCGTAAAAACGGGTAAATGGATCTCGAAACCACATTATATCAGCATCCTGTGGAGATTGAAAAAAATTACTTTAAATTAGTTTGAAGCTAATAATTTTTTAGTGGAATGGTCTTTTCATATACCATGTTTGGTACGTAAAATCTTACCATTTACCGGTTTGAAAATCAACTGGCAGTGTTACAAGTTATTAAATTTGCATAATGCTAAATAATAAAGGTTCTAACCTCTACATACCGTGAAAATGAAGTTGTATCCCAGTTCAAGAACACTTTTCTGATAATAAATCTTTCTCCACACCATCTTTAGGTAATTCGGGCTCCCAAAATATGCTTCTTTGCTAAAATCAACTCCTTCGGTGTTTAAAGCATAACAATGAGGATGTACTTTTAAACAACGCTCATATGCTTTATGGTCTATACAACTTATCACCAAATGACTCAAAAGATTTTTGGTGTTTTCTCCTATTTTAAAGCTCTCAAGAAACAAATCCAAAATTGAGTTTGGAGTTGCCCATGCTTCGTTCAATGTTGTTAAGATAACCGTTTTGTCTTTCGTCGATGCGGCTTTTAATACTCTCTCCAGTTTCACTTGCTCATTTTGCTCATCATTCTGCACAAAATTCGATAAGGTTATAATCTCAATATCATTATTGAAATATGCCTATCTAAATGGACAAAGAATTAAAAAAGTAAATTTTGGATAAATAAAACGTTAGGTTTTGCATAGATAAAACGACGCACGTGGTATAGCCAAGTAAATTCTCTATGTTTTTTTTCCTCTTATTTTTGGAGTCAGAAAATTGAATATTAATAATTAAACAGAAAACTTACTAGCGGCGAGGAATCACTGAGAGTAATTTGATACGAGAGACGTGAAAACCACAATGGATATTTATGAATGTAGAAGATAAAGCAAGGTACTGCAACAAGGGCGAATAACATCGCCAACGTTAAAATTCGGCGGAGTATGTTAACGAGATTGGGTGATATGACGACTTCCGAAGTCTTGCATTCGGATGTTTTTGTTCTTTGCCGGATCATTTTCTCACTGTAATCGGTTTCTAGGTATTGTATTCCGACTAAAACAGGCAAAAATTTCAAGAATGAGTTGGACTACTTGAACTAGTCTTTTTATACAAGTTCCATGTTCAGCAAGAAGAGATCAATTGCATGACTCATTTTCTTAATGTCAAGATAAAAAATAATTGGGATGTCAACTAGGTGTTTAGAAATATTCTTACACTTTTGAGCCTGATACGCCTAAGATCCGGAGTGCAATAGATCGAATAATGAAATGGCCACTAGGCTTATAACTTAGAAGTACATTAAAGTTTGAGAAAAATTACTGAATACAATAATATGAAGGTTTTACTTAGTTTATGCTAATCATATGAACAATCCATGACCCAGGCAGTATGTCAAGGGTACAACGTGACGGCTTATGTACAAGCTTTCGTTAAAGTCAAGGTAGAAATTATTCACAGTAATCTGTTGAGATCATTTGCTGGATTCAACATTAACAATCAAATCAAATGCATTAATTGTTGATTACGAAGTACACTAATCAATTGCTTTATGCTAGTCAAATGGCATTAACAATCAACTTGATTGTATGTCACGGTGTCACACCCCCAAATTAGCGTCAACCAATTTTGGCCTAGGAATGAC
>JAJJMA010336314.1:0-15033 GCA_023529015.1 Papaver nudicaule
ATTTAATCTGTAGACCCACAATCTCCCAATAATTGCATTATAAGGGGATGGGGCGTACACAGCAGTGAATCAAGTATTAACTCGGATTGGCCCTGCTTGCACTTCCAATGTTATCTCACCCTTTGGTGTCGACACTGCCCCCTTGAATCCATAAATGGTGTAGCGAGACGGTGAGAGTTGTTCATCAGTGAGACCCATTCGCTGGTAGGTTTCGTAGAAGATCACGTTAAGAGAGCTCCCACTGTCCATCAATATTTTCGTGACATTCCATCCTGATACTGGTAAAGTAAGTACTAATGCATCGTGAGTTTCTAGCTCCTGGTTCACATCCTCAGATGAGAACGTTAATGTTGCGGCCATCCATTCTTCCGGTCCTCGGCGAGTACCCCATCAATTTTGAACATCTCTTGGTCTTCATACCTTTTCCTTAGTCGTTTTCCCACATCTCCTGAAAGGGAGGGGTCATGGTGCTCAGAGTGTGTTATCATGATAACCATGTGATTATCCGGTAATTTGACTTTCTTGTCCTTCAAAGGGAGTCTGGATCATTGGGGCTCAGTACGTATTTTTGCAGACTACCTGCATCTATCATCCTTTGGATATGATCTTTCAGGTTTTTACATCTCTCAGTTGTATGTCCCCTGAAGTCATGGTACTCATACCTTTCTGGGTGGTTAGCTGTCTTCTCATGCTTCCTTCCTCTAGTGTGAGGCCATTCAAAGTCTTGTCGATGCTTTATCGCTGCCATGATTTCTACTATGACGGTGTTCAATTTGGTGTAAACAAGTTCATTTAATGGTGTTCCCTTTCTTGATTTGCTTTGCTTACTCTCGTTCCTCATGTAGTCCCCATTCTTTGTCTTTTTGTCCTGGTAAGAGGTCTTCCTAGAATCGTAGCTTCTTTTTGGTGCTGAGGACTCGGGCTCTACCGAGTTAGTGCTCGGCGTCACGTTTGGTGCGGGCTGCGCCCTGGGGTTGTCTCTCTGAATTCTTGAACTCTAACGTGCTTGTCAATCAAAACCATGAGATCTCCCTCAGTAATAGAGTTTTGACTATGAATGTCCACTAAAAGGTTGCTGATACGATCAACTGCCCACTTGAAGCAGTTGATGCTGATCTCTGGATTAACACTTCCGATCTCTTGTCCTATCTTGATCCACCTGTCTCTGAGCTCTTGATAAGTTTCCTTTGGTCCAATTGTCAGGGCGAACATTCTTTCTAATCCGGATTTAGTTCTTTTGTTGTACATGTACTTTGTTATAAAGGCATTGACTAGTTCCTCAAAAGAGTTGATTGATTTGGAAGGCAGGTTATCATACCATGCTAAAGCTTGACCCCTGAGGCATGATGGGAAGAATCTGTACATGACTTTGTTGTCCCACCCCCACTGTGCCATGACTCTTCTATAATACCTGAGATGTATAGTGCGGTCGTCATGTCCCTCAAAAGAATTGAAAGTAGGAGGCTTTCACTTATCTGGCAATTTGTAAAAGATGATTCTGGGGACCAACGCCGTAGATTGCGAGTTTTTCATGGCTTCTTCCAGGTGTCCCCCTCATTGTCTTGTTTTAAGCATTTTGATTTCCGAACGCATTTGTTCCAGATCGTCGTGTTTCCTGTCCCATCAGGTAGCTTGGATATACCTAGGCTCAGTATCTTCAAAGTCCTCCCCACCATCCTCATATGGGTTGGAATTCGTTTATTTTCCTTATGGGACTGTTCTAGTTGGGTGGATGCAGCGAAGTGGCTCAAGATGATCTGCCTCAAGGTACGGTACCACCTGGATGTCTGCCCCTTCCTCATGGGCCTTAAGGAGTCTTCTTTCGAGCCTTTCTCGGATGTCCTTGAGTACTTGATTTTCTTCGGCTAAGAGAGAGAGAGCATCTGTAAAAGTAGCTTTGAATTTCATAATCACTTCTAACTGGAACCCGTGTAGCTCCCTCACAAGATGGTTGTTTTCTCCTGAAAGATTCTGTGGGGTGCGCTCACTGGTCCTTAGATTCCCGTCTTGTCCTTCTATTATGAGTGGGATCACCGGCGTGATCGGGTTCATTGGGCAATCTTCTGTCCTTTTGTTAGAAAAAATTTCTTGCACAACTCCTGATCCTAAGGGTGGCCCACTGGCTTCTTCTAAGAAAACTCGTTGCTGAGGCTCTCGCATTCCTAAGGCTTTAGTTAAGGGGGTACCATAAGGCTGGTTGATGACCACAAAGGATGAATCTCTCATTCTCTTTTGTCATGATGCTTCGAGTGCGGCTTCTAAATCTGCGGCTTCTTCTGCCTCAAGAAACACTGTGCTGGCTGCTGCCTTTTCTTCTACGACTCTGGCTCTTGCGGCTATCTTCTCTGCGGCAGCCTTAGATTTTGCATGGGCTTTTTCACTTCTGACTTTTTCTGCTGCAATTCTGGAGTCCGCCAGTGTTTTCTCCATAACTAACTTTTCTGCTGCAACCTTTTGTGATGCGGCTTTTTGGGGTGCGGCTTTCTGTGCTGCGTTCTTTTGTGTTGCGACCTTTTCTGCAAAGAACTTTACTGATGCCAGTTTTTCAGGTGATGCTTTCTGAGATGCGGCTAATGATGATGATAGTTGTTCCGCCAGTAACCTTTTTTGTGTGGCTTTCAGAGCTGCGGCTTTTTCTGCTGCGGCACTGGAAGTTGTTGTTGCCAAATCTTGGATTGCAGTCCTGGGAGTTACGCTGATATGCTCCGTTGTTTCCGCATCCCTTCGTTATGACTGATCATTGGTTATGCTTCTAGTTCTTATTTTGGAACTGTAACATCCTTGGAATTTCCCATCTCACAATCCTATAGAGGTGAGACATATTTTTCAATTCTTACGATCGTTCTCACAGGAGCCTTTGATGAATAAGAAATGATAAAACGTTTGAAACAAAGAGGAATTCATTCTTACAGAACGAGATATAGTCTTATTTTCCTTGGATCCTAAATTACTTTCACTGGTAAGAGCTAAAATAGCCTATAAGAGTAACATAGGGAAGCACAGGAAAGATAAATCCTTTACCAGAGACCGAAGTCCCTGGATCTAGCACCAAACTGTTTGTACCTAAAAGTCGCCTAGTTTAAGATACTAACATACAAGATATAAATGATACTGAGTACTAGAGGTGACTCGGTATAGAGGGGGTAAATCATAAATAACTGATAATGCTAATAATCCAAGGGAGTTGGTTATCAATATTATTGCCAAACATTCATATAAAGGAGTATCAATGTTACAAATAGATTAGTTTTAATCTTATGACTTTGAGTAATGGTTATAAGGTGATTTAGTTGTAGGTTTTAGCTGAGTCCCTTAGTGGATCTCAATCACGCTATGTCTTTTTTTCCTTAAATGTCCGTCCCCCACTCCTTCAGTAGAGTCGGGTATTTATAGACGCACTTGGTGGGGTCCTCGGGTCTTCTTATTCAGTGCGATTTTCTGTCCTGAGGGTGCAACACCATGCTTGCTTCTAGGGGAAGTCTTATCTTGAGTGAGATAACTCTATCGTTGCTCCATTGGAAAGGTTACACGTGCTCTCCGTCTGTCGTTGCTCCACTAGGAAGCTTCCACGTGAACTCCGTGCTTTGAGTGCTTCTGAATGTCTAGTCTAATCAGCTTAATCGTGGAGGGATCCCAGCTTTTAATATAAGATCCTTACTTGAGATAAGATGGAGGTGACTCAGACCTGATTCGGTGTTGCTTCCCTATCGTTACTATCTCGTCCTCTCTTCCCAGATGCTTACACGTGGACGGTAGTTATTTGGTACCTACAAAGCTAATGCAAAATCAGAAATCTCTTTAACTCATGACCCTTAATCAAGACTTACACTTTCACTGGCCTTGGTAAAACTTCTTCGTTTCAAGACTCTATTCTTCCTATTTTTTCTTTAAAAAAAAACTCAAAATTTTTTTTCAAGACTCACTCAACTTTGTGAATAATGTCCAAAAATAAAAGGTGTTTAGCAAGATATTTCACAATTAAACAACACTCCTTATGAAGAGCAAACAGATTGAGACTCATTCCAGTTACGAGCCATGATTGACGTTACAAGAGAAAGAAAAAGATTCACTAAACAAGGATATGTTGAACAATTAGTCTTTTGCTTGATATTTCTATTTCGTTCGGAATATTACTAGCTAGCACAATAATTGGGTAATCAAAATTTCTTACCGTTTGTCATTTTCTGATAGTAGTTAATGTAATGCTTCTTATTCCAGACTTTCATGGACTCCATATAACTGAATTTCCATTAAATATTCACAAGGAAATTGGTTAATTTAACATTTAACATTAAGAACCAGGAATTTTATATTAGCTTGGTATAACAGTTATTTGGATGTACCAAAACGAATATTTTTCCTCTAATGGAAGTCTAAGTTAACTACTATAATCTTTACACCAATGGTATTGTTTGATTTCCAAACACACCTTTAGGATTAGTGTTAATAAAAGATATGATAATTAACATTGAAACACAACGATAATAACAGTCAACCATGTCCCAAATAGATGTGTGGATAACTATTCAACATGCTGCAATGACAAAAGGATATAAACACCATCCTGCAAGGGAAATCTTGTATCGGCATTGTTTGATTCACATGCATTTAAAAAATATAAATCAATATTCAGGTTTCCAAAATTTTCTGAAGAGTGTAGAATTATTGCACACTGAGCTAAATATTTTACAATGTCATCATAAGGTTTGGGTGAGAAAATCAACAAAAAGGACAAGAGGAAATTGTGCTCAGAGAGACTGGGTGTGGATGTGGTTGGGGCGTAGGAAAGGACCCTAGACAAGGATATGTCAAAAGGAGGAAGAAGTGTCACACAACACAAAAGATGTAACCCAAAGTTGTAGAGTATACCACCCGCGGCTATTCAAAAAGCTAATGCAAAATCAGAAATCTCTTTTACTGATGACCTTTAATCAAGACTTACACTTTCACTGACCTTGGTGAAACTTTTTTATTTCAAGACTCAATTCTTCCTATTTAAAAAAAAAAAAAAACTCAATTTTTATTTTTTATTTTTGTATCTTTCAAGACTCACTCAACTTTGAGAATAATGGCCAAAAAAAGGCATTTAACAAGTTATTCTACGGTTAAACTACACTCCTTATGAAGAGCAAACAGATTGAGACTCATTCCAGTTACGAGCCAGGATTGACGTTACAAGAAAAAAAAAAAAAAAAAACAACACAAAACGATGTTGTGTAAAAATATTTGTATTTTGCTTGCAATTTCTATATCCTTCAGAATATTACTAGCTAGCACAATAATTAAAATCAAATTACAGATATACGGTCTTCATTTAGATGCTCGGAAGTTCGGAGCCATCGAATCGGGCGAAAATATTCTACAGTAACTCAGTTCCATTTCTCCATGGAAAATACTCCATGAATCTGCATTTTTAGATCATCTAAGTCATCTATTTCATGAGAATCATCAGTCTTTTCAATACCAATACTGCATCTTCTAAGTTTCAATTGTTTATTTAAGTTTTTTAGATTTACACAACCTTATTTGTCATTTCTTTTCAAAACTTAAAAGTTTTAGGGATAACTAATCTTTTTTGTCTTCCCTTGCATTTGCAGCTGATTTCATCCCTCAAATGGCGTTTGTCTCATTTCCGACAGTGGTTAAAGCGCTTGCGTTCATTGGAGTTTTACTAGTTTTAGTTATGGAGTTCCAGCGTTTGCTTAAAGGATTCATCTCTGCTATGCAAACTTTCTTCAACGAGTCAAGCAACCGATTCAATCATCTAGTTTTCCCCCTAAAGAGCTTTTTTCAAAATTCAAAATATCAAAGGAAAGTTAAGATCCGCATTAAAGTCCTTTGGTCAACAATATGGCGCCCTTGAGTGGGAGATCAATGAGCTCTTTTTGATAGATGAATTAAGTAAAGGTCTTCATACTTCTAGTGATTTTCTTGCAATTCTTCTTCTCATCACATTTCTTTATAGTATTGAAGTCACCACCCATGCACCATGGGAGATTCCAGTAGATATTGACATTGTCTAACTCCACCCACAAGTCAACTTTGTCAACCAGATTATTAGGGCCATAAATATTTGTGAGCACCCATTTAAAGTTGTCTTGCTTCTTTGTACAAGAGATGGACGGTATATATTCCCCCACAAGAGAATCAATCACTTCTATCAAGTCTTTGTCCCACAAAATGATCATCGCACATGAGCTTCCACAAGATTGCTGGATGGTCCATCCTACATTTTTAATACCACAGAATTGCTTCACATCATATGCAGTACATTGCATCATTTTGGTTTCTTGGAGCATAATAATGGATGGTTTAGTCAGTTGTATCATCTTATGAACCCCCGTTCTTCTTATGTTAGAGTTTAGGCCTCTAACATTCCAAGAATTTTTTTTGAGACTCATTTGGAAAACTTGAGTGCCCTGACAGCTGCAGATCTTCTTGTTTTAGGTGATTGATCAAATATAGCCTCAATGAATATACCAAGCCTTCTGCACTCGTTTTTTAGTTTGATAGGAATGAGTTCCTGGAGTGTGTGATCAGCAGAGCAAGCTTCATCATTCAAATCACTGAGGCATGGCTCAAAACTAGGTGGATGTGTTAGAGTTGATGAAAATGAGGCCACTGAGTTCTCAATATCCATAAGGAATGAAACTTCGGTCCCATTAGTGGCGTAGAGGTATGTTTTTGTTCATGAGTGCTAACATCCTCAATACCATCTAAAACCAGAATTCTCTGAACTGCAAAATCCTTAACAATGGTTTTTTTTTTTTTTTTTGTGGGTAGGGATTGGCTTTCGGACAGGACCATTAGAAGAGACTTTCGACACCAAGAACTTCGTTGAATGATTAGGCATCGAAGGTAAACTAATACAAGTGTTACACCCAGATTGAAGAACTTGTTTACCTCATTCATGACCCAGGTGGGGATTTGTAGGTGAATCGGTTGATTGCTGGAGTGATTATGAGATTGATACATGGGTGAAAACATGGGATCGATACAGTATTGAAACTGAGCTGAATATGCTGAGATAAAAGTATATATTAGGGTTGTGTTATAGCTGAGGGGATGATATATGGGTGGTATAAGGGTTGATAGTGAAGGTAAGATATGGAAAATTGGATTTTGGGACTGGGGTGGTTCAGCTGACAGGTATGAGGAGATTATATGGTTGGCAGAAGGTTTGATGGATGAATTTGTTGGTGGAGGTCGGGGTTGTGGAGGTAGAGGTTGTGGAGATGTTACATGAACATGGGAGGTCTGAATTTGAGAGGTTTGAGGATTTTGATGAGTGATTGAATAAGGTTCAGTCAGAGTTTCTTCTGTAGACAAAGATAATCGAAAACCTGGTGAGATTTTTGTGTCTATGTCCATGTCGGAAGATGAGTTAGCTGCCAACTCAGAAGGATATTCCACATGTGCAAATGAATTAACAAAATCAACAGATTCTGTTACCTTCTTTACACGCCTCCAAATTTGGCGAGTTGATTTTCTTTTGGACTTTTTCCGTCTTCTAGAATTAATTTTCCTTGCTTTATTCTTGCCGTGATGACCGGAAGTTCTTGAGCGAGAATATTCAAGAATTAAAGTATCAAATTCACTTTCCTTATCTGCGGAGCTTGACAAGGTGATTTCGTCCGTTGACAGAATAGATAATTTGTTTCCAGGTAATATTTACTCCTTTTGTTGATATCTCCCAATGAATCCGGCAATTTGTGTGCTCTTTTAAAATTCAAATTGGGAAAATCCGGATTGAGAGGAGGTTTTATGAGTATATTGTGCTGAACACATGATGATTTACCCGTTACAATGATCTTGGCCATGAACATATGCTTACCATAGAATACTCTAATCATTCTAGGTATTGAATTGATTCTGTTTGAATTCTTGACTTTGATATGGATTGTAGTAAGATCCTATAATTAATTTCAGAGTGTTTGGACTGATCAAAAGGACTTCCCCACAGAGTTTTCCGATTGCATGAATAATATTCAGTGACCAAAGTTGATATAGAACCCCAAAAATTTCCAAATGAAACTATGATGATGTGCTTGAGTATTATTCCAGAAATTCGTATTCCATTTAGCAACACTCAAAGTTGTATTATTAACTATGAATGTAAACTCCAAATTTGCAAGAGACAGATCTTTATCAGCATTAAAAATGGCTTCTGCTGAGTTGATAGGGAAGATCTGTAATGGAGAAATAATTTGTAATTCCTTACAAAGAGCATAACGGATATTTACCCACGAGTCCACCGCAACCGGGGATGAGATTACATAGGCATCATCCCATAATCCTAAGGGAATATCAGATCATGATTGCTCAATATTGATGAAGCTACCATACTTTGATTTTGAGATTCAAACCTCTGTGTGAGCTGCAAAGGTATTACAAAGGAATGGTGATGTTTGTAGGTATACTTGATTTGCTGGGTTTGTAACTTTCTGGTTTTGCTTGATAAGAGTTTGTGCATATGTTTTCTAGGTTGTGCGTGGATAGGTTGGGTAATATGGGATTTAAGTTTTTGGATGGATGAGGTAAAGGTTAAGATTGAATCAATAACATTTGCAACATAGAACCAACCATCAAAGTATGAACCAACAGGAATGAAAAATGATATGGGTTTGCATTAGGGTTGGATCTAGCTAGCATGATGTGCAAGTAGAAACCATTTGAGTTAGATAGCTTGGTAGCACAAAACCAGTTAGTGTTATATGTATACTTCCAAACTTTTCTACCAGCATCACCATTTTTTGCAACTTCAAAGAAAACATTGTGCAGATTTTTAGCTAGTACGTAGGTGAAGGTACCAAAAGATTTTCCATGTGAATGGAATTCAGTGAGAGTTATAGGTGAAGAAGGAATGGTTTTGCTACAAGAGAATCATAGATGTTTTCTATCAATTTTAATATATCGACTTTCTGTAGACATGATTGTAAATCAGATGAAGGAGGCTAGGGTACTAAATCTACTAATGATCTGGGAACTAAACTATAGACATCTAATGGAACTAGAAACTATGGAGACTAAGCAATGAGGATGATAGAGAGCGGAAGAGGAGAGGAGAGAGAAATCCATCTAAGAGTACAATGTATGTGTCTCAAAAAGACATTCAATGTCTTTCCTGCGAAAATGAATACCATGTTTACAAACATTAAGAAATATGTTTTTTTTCTTCTGAGAATGAAAACCTATAAAAGTTCAAATAGGGTAGAAATTTCAAAATATGAATCCACCATTTGGAAAACACACATGTTTGGACTGCATACCTGGTATCAATGAAAGACATGATGTAATGAATTACTTCATCGGTTAACCTACTAATTATATCTTCCCCATCAGAATATAAGGATGTATTATTTGTTTCTTCCATTGTTAACCCTAAGCAATTAACAATAAACCCACAAGTAAAAGAAGGAAAAAGGAACTACCTTTTGAGTGTATATATAGATGGCTTCAAATCAAATTTGAAGAAGTCTTGAAATGGAATTCTCAAGAACAAAAACCCAAGATTTTGTATTTCTTACTATAGTTCTCTCAGAATCTCTACAAGTACCCCCCTAATGCGGCAAAGAATAAGTGAAACTCTCAATCTTGATCGGAATCATAAACCCTAAAATTCCAACCTTTGGTATAATACTCTCTTAACAACTCTAACATAACTATTTTATTATTACACTTGTGTTATTCCTGTGTGCCATACTAGTGTATATGTTAGCCCTAGGCAGACGCTTTGGGTTTAATTAACTAAAATCATGGTATTTTTGTGTATTTAGAAGGTAAGAGCAGTTCCTACAGCTTGAAACATAATTTATTTTCTAAATTGTTGCATCATAGGGCAAGACTTGTTATCTTTTAAATATGCAGCATTCCACATCCGTATTTGACAAATTGGTCTAATTCAAAGATTATCGAAAAGTAGTGATGTTAACAAACTGGGACTTTGGAAGGCATGAGATATGTTTAGAGCAGGGTCGTCTCTGACATTTCAACGGTCCTAGAAGATTTTTTTTAGAATGTCCTTTTAATCTCCCCCCTCTTTAATGCAAGGAAGATTTTCTCAAAAAAGACTAACATATTTTGGTTCAACGGTTCAACGGATGGAATTTGGTTAACCAAACGGATTTTGGTTAACCAAACGGAATAGGGATTAAAAAATAAACAAAACAATCACCTAAACGTAAACAAATGAACGGAAATGGGTATTTCTGTAAATATGTCATTTTCGTAGGGATGAAACGACAAATACTTTAGGTACGGAAAGATACACCTAATAGTTAAGGGTTGCCGGACTAATAATCTTTTTCTACAGGGATTTAAATACAAATACTGTATAATTATTTATTTACGAAGATGCCATTTACATAAAATTAGAGATAAATAATTAAAAACTTCATATCTTCAAAACTACACATCGGATTTTTGTGAATTTTGTATATTTGAAAAGCTCTTTAAAATATCTATCCAACGAGCATAAATAACAATATCAAAATTTTAATTTTAATATATCTATATCTCTCTCAAATTTAGCTATAATTTGAAGGTAAATTAAAAGAACTTCAATTTGTAAATGTTGTTTAAATGGTGTTCAAACACTTTGATTTATAATAAAATAGAATAAAAACAATGAATTTTAGTATATAACATAAGTGCAACTCACGCCTTTAATAGAAAAAAAATGTTGCCGACGTGCAACGCACGTGCAAACTGCTTGTGTAATGTTAAGCTCAGCAAGTATAGAGTGACAAGTATTCGTATGATATTGAATCAAAAGAAGACTGTCATGTAATTAATCATTTTCATATTTTGTCAACATCTTATATTTTAAAGTGAGTATATATACAAATACATCTGCTATTAGAGGTTTATATATATCTCACGCCTCACTGGTTGCGCCTTTAAAGAGGCAATTAAAGGTCCTAGCTTCGATATCTGGGACCTGTGTTGGAGCACAAGTTGCCATCATCCAAAGTTGAGCCTGATTCAAAGTCACGTCAACGACACATTATTGTGACCCTTTAGACAACACTTAAAAAAAAAAGAAAAAAATCCATTGATCATCAGAGTTATAATGTTCATCTCATCGATAATTTTGGAGGTAATAAAATTTGTCAAATCGTAAAAATCTTAAACTTCCAAGCTTTAATCTTAAAATGGACTATGACCATGAGCATCTGGTGTTAACATGCTGGATTATGACCATGAAAATTTGCCAGAGCGTCTGCCTCAGGCTAACCCTCCAGATGTAACTCACAACCGGATGGGAACTGGCACGTATCCAGGCCCTTGTCCATGCCCGGAAATGTCCTCTCAACCCCACCCCACCCCCAAAAAATAAAAATAAAAATAAAATAAATAAATAGTGTAAGCGATTTTAAATCCCTAATTTAGTTTCCTTCCAATCCTTCAATTTTTGTAACAATGTTTCGTTAAGGGTTCTCATTAAGGATCAAATTTCCTTACCTACATATTCACATATGGGCAAGAATTCTTTCTTAGACAAGTTTCAAGTTCCTGAACTATGTTGTTTGAGGCGTGAGGCGAGGCGAGTTGCCAAGCCAATTGCATCACGCCTCAAGCGCCTTAGTCGCACTGAGGCGACCAGAAAAAATTTAAACAAAGGTACTGAGTTGGCGCATCAGGCGCTTTGGGCGCATCACATCCGAGGCGTTAACTTTGTGACTCGTACGCCTTGGGCGCCTAAGTCGACGCCTCGGGCGCCTTTCATAACATAGTTCCTGAAGGTAAACCAGTTAATAATCTACTACTTCTTAATCAAATTAGGGAGATGTGAACTTGCTTGAAATTTGAAACGTCTATTTGAACTTATTAGCCTGATGAAATATTGTTCTTTATGTCTCCTTCAGGACTGTCATGGGAAATTGTTGGCCGAGGTAGATGTAACAGCTCAAATATGCAAAAGATTTCTTAAATTTCTTTGGAAAAGGTATTTTCCCCTTACAGTTACCTCCATGCTATGTTCATCATCTCACAACCTCACTGAACAGTCACAAATTTAAGATATAGAGGATTCCATTTTGCAAGCTTTGCACATACCCAGTGTCATTCTTACGTGGGAGCATGCCTGTCTTGTCTCTACTAGGATAGCTAGAGATAGTAGTCTGTGTCTCCTACTCCAATAGTGAGACAACAACCCACCATTTTCTCTCACAAAATGCTTTAACAACAACCCACCATTTTCTCACAAAATGCTTTTGCTTCAATTGCCTTTTCTTCGCAAGTCCCTTGTGTAACCAACCGTTCGAAAAAAAGAAAAGTCCCTTGTGTAACCAATAGCACATGTACATCCCTAGCAAAAGTAATGGTTTGATACCTACGGATGACAATCAATCAATCATGCTTTTCATGTCCAGTTTTCTTTGAATGGGTTTTGATCATATTTAGCCATCTCCTGTCAACATTAAAAGAAGAATTCTGCAGCTTACACAAGAAAACAGTGTCAGATTTACTGGTGTCGTGTGGAATACTGCTCTAGAATCTCATATTCTGGTTACTTTTGGTACTCAATGTAGAAGGATGAGAATAATAAGGACTGTTGAGTGTTTTCTCAAATTACCTCCTCAAGGTTTCTCTTTACTATGTTGTGATGGTGCTTCTAAAGGAATTCTTGGGATTGCACTGTATGGATTTGGGTCCAGAGATATTGGGAAATTCATTTATGCTGAATCTGGGTGTTTTGGTATTTCCACCAACTATGTTGCAGATTTAATAGCAATTTTCAGAGCTATGAGAATGGGCAGTGCAGCAGAATTTGGTGAATCTTACAGTCCAATCTGACTGGTACAAGTTGAGTACAGTTCACCAAGTTGAGCAACCCAGTGCAGTTAATGTTTTAAGGCAAAATTTCTAAGCAAATTTTGGATCAAAGAGAACGGATCTGCTCATAAGCTTGAATTACACTATCTCACTTGAATTTCACCACCTTCTGATGATAATGATTTTGCGATCTGGATCTTCTATTTTCTATTAATTTTCTTCTTCCTTCGAGATGGATCCCAAACAAGTCTAGTTATCAGAGCATTAGGTTGGTCATAGTTAACTTGGGTCCTCTTTAGTTATCAGAGCAAATGGTTACAAGGTGGTTGGTCATAGTTAACTTCAGATCTTTCAAAAAAAAAAAAAAAAAATCCATTTTTATCCTAATTAAGAGCACACTTCTTAATTTCTTGTCAGTGCAGTAAATGTACTTGTCACTTGTTTATTCCAGTGATCTAAAGGTTTCAGCAAAGCAAACCCCTTCCATTGTTGACAAATACAATATCAAGGGCATTTTGGGAGAAGTTATAGGCTTTTACAAATTACAACACAATGTCATCACAAGGTTTAGGTGATAAAATCAGCAGAGTAGGTGTGGATGTGGTTGGAGCGTAGGAAAGGACCCTAGACAAGGGATATGTTAAAAGGAGGAAACAAAACTACGCCCTATTTACATGATTGCCACTTGTAATTTAAAATCAATCGGATTGAGACGAAAATTATTTTGATCTCGCAGTGCGAGATCAAAAATGATCTCGCAGCGAACGCGGCCCTTGGATTGGGAGGGTGGGGGGTTTATAACCCTTGGATGAAAAGGTGTTTAAATGATTTCTTTTAATAACACACCACCCCTTTATCCAAGGGTTATAAACCCCCCCTCCCCTCCCAATCCAAGGGTTGTGGGGCTGCAAGATCAAAATCGCGTTCGATTGAGACGATGGTTTGGATACGATGGTGCAGTCAGAATTGACTTTAAGAGGGGAAATAATAGTAATCATTGTAGAAGACTGCATATGTTGCACAGTTCTTTTGCTAGACATTTCTAGACAAAAATAGATGCAACATTGACAATGGGGTGTACCAATTTCTTCGTTTTTGTGCACACTTTGGTGAATTTGAGTACCCTCTGGCATGCCCATATTATTCCGAATCGATTGATAAAGTAAACGGATCACACCTTGTACGGACGACACCTTTTTAATGATTTACTTTGATTCCCTCATTTTTCACCAGGAAACCCGATATTTTACCGACCTCTTGAGCCTTGCACAACATATGACTCAATACTTCTCCAAATTGTAAAAAGGAAAGGAGAAAGAGGATCACCTTGACGAATACCCTTTTCACTACTAAAAAACCCATGAACCGCCCCGTTCACTAGCACCGAGAACTTTGAGTAAGATAAGCAATTCCGAATCCAAGCATGCCAAACACCTCGAAAGCCCATTTTGTATAAAACTTCGTTAAGAGAGCTCCAATTCACATTATCAAAAGCTTTTTCGAAATCTAACTTGCACACTTAACCCGGAACTTTTGGCCGTAGTCTAGAATCCACACATTCATTCGCTATCAATACTCCATCTAGAATTTGACGCCCCTTTATAAAGCTAGATTGAAATGGAGAAATCAACAAAGGAAGATATACCTTCAACTGCCCTGCAAGAACTTTGGAGATAATTTTATAAACGCTTCCTATGAGGCTAATAGGTCGAAAATCCCTGATCTCCTCAACACCAATCAAATTTATTACATCATACATTTTGTTATCACTTACAACAATCAAATGAAGAGAAGTGTTTCTTCACCACCGCAATACTCTGAGAAGTTTTTGAATTTTGAACTTACAAGGAATTCTATCTGGGTTGAAATCAACACCACTTGCAATACTTTAATTATATTCAACAAGAATATAATGCGGAAAAATAAAGTAAAGCAAAACACCAATTTTGTTGTTAACGACGAAATTACAATCTTGTGGAAAAACCCCGGAACTTAGTCCAGACTGAACATGCACTGATTAAGATGTTACACCAATTGCCTACCTGAACAATTTCATACTAAATGTAAAGGATATACTAACCACACCCTCAAGAGATTTTCTCCAGCTGTATTCAACCACCTACAAAAACTCCTCGCAGAATAGAAATTATCTCTAGAAGTTGCTTCTCTAACAACAAAGAAGACTATAGCTACCCTGTCTCAATTGGACGATTATTTTGTCTCCTTTTGACGTAAAGTCAAGGTTAATGGAAATCT
>JAJJMA010336377.1:0-24959 GCA_023529015.1 Papaver nudicaule
ACATATTGATTTCCATTAACCTTGACTTTAAGTCTAAAGGAAATCACAATCGTATTCTTGTTTGATTACTTGGATACTTTTAGGCGTCATGTTAGAGGCAGGGTAGCGCTAGTCTTCACGAAGGGAAGTGGAGAAACTCATAGGCCTGTAAAGGACGTCAGCTAGGGGAATCAAGTACGTAGGCTACTGCGGGAGCCAAGAGACGTAGGAGCACATTGGTAGCTGAATTTCTTGTAGGGTGAATTCAGTCTCGATACAGTCCAGTCCGAAGTCTGAGAGTAGGCTAGCGTCTGTATACCGTTCATACTGAGGGTGTTCACATCTGAACGAGGTCCCGGGGTTTTTCTGCTAGGTTTGCAGTTTATTCGTTAACAAAATTCTGGTGTCTTGCATTACTTTTCTCTTCCGCATTATATTGTATCTGATCTATATAATAGAAGTAATTGCAAGTTTGTTGATTCATAACCTTTGAGTGAATCCATCTCTATTGAGATCTACGAGAACTACGTTCTTGTTAGGGTTCGGTTCTCTGAACTATACTCAGGTTGTTGTTTGAATATTGATTTGTGAGATCGTTCAAACAACCATAATCAACTAGGTTCACGAAAACAAAAAGTTGGTGGTATATCTCGGTCGCTTTTTCAGGAATACTAGTTTCCTGAATGGAAAAACATACAGTTTCAGTTTTGTATAAACTCTTAGGAGTCCTATGCAAAAAGTGAATCTGTATTAAGGTAAAAAATGTGGATTTTAAATAAATCCGAATTTGATATGAGATGGATCTCGTGATTAGGGTTTACAATTCTCTATATGTACCTGAGATACCGCACCAAGCAGAGACAGTTTATTCTGTCTCCGTACGGTTCGGGAACCGCCGCCCTAGGTTTTGTATCAGAAATTCTCCTAAATCGCGACAAGTCTTCCTGATCTGTTGTAATGAAACTGCAAGTTCAATTGATTGTTCAATGGATATTACAATCTCTCAGTACTCTCTTCTCTTCTCTCTTCACTTATTTCTCTATCTTTACCTAACAAAACATTATAAAGCGAATATAAATACTGACTGAAACCCTACAACACACTGGTTTCATCACAACCGTAGAAATGAACGGCATCCAGACGCTGACAACTAACAGAAGTAACAGACTAATCATTGATTAATTAAGACTAATCCGAGACTAAAAACCGTTATTAACTGTTTGTTGCCTAACACCTGAAGATGGATAGGGGCCCCTCTGCGACTTACTTTACATTACCATCCCCTTCAGAACATCCTTGTCCTCAAGGATGAAATCTTTGTAATGTGCCTAGATGTTGGTTCTGTCCTCCCAAGTTGCATCGGCCGAAGTGGAGTGTGACCATTGAATCAGCACTTGTGTGACTGGTAAACCTTGACGAAGTATAGTGCGAGAATCCAAAACTACAACAGGATTCACTTCAAGTTGTCCATCTTTATCAACTAGTGGCAGTGTAGGATTAGATGTTGATGCAGTGCCAATTTGCTTCTTGAGCTGAGAGACATGAAAAACATGATGGATTTTTGAATCAGCTGGAAGGTCAAGCTTGTAGGCCACTTTGCCAACCTTCTCCAAAATGAGGAATGGTCCATAATATTTAGCAGAGAGCTTGAAATTCCTTCCTAAGGCAATGGTAGATTACATGTAGGGCTGCAGTTTCAAATACACCCATTCTCCAACTTCAAAAGATCTATATGTTTTCTTCCTGTCAGCAAACATCTTCATTCTCTCTTGAGCTTTATGGAGTGGGTCCTTCAAGATATCAAGTACAACATCCCTTTGTTGTAAGTATTCTTCAACTGCTGCTACTGAGGTGTTAGAATCACAGGGGAAAGCAAGGTGAGGAGGGTTATAACCATATAATGCTCTGAATGGAGTCATCTGGATGCTAGTGTGGTAGGTTGTATTATACCACCACTCAGCCAATGGTAGCCATTTTAACCATTGATGAGGTTTGTGGCCTGTCATGCACCTCAAATAACTTTCAAGGCAAGCATTTACTCTCTCTGTTTGCCCATCAGATTGTGGGTGGTATGCTGTGCTGAGATGGATGTTGGTGCCTAAAGCCTTGAACAAATCTTGCCAGAAATTGCTAGTGAAGACCTTGTCTCTGTCAGATACAATGGATGCTGGTAATCCATGAATGTTGCAGGAATTCCTGAGCCACTGTGGATGCAGTAAAAGGGTGACTAAGAGCAATGAAATGACCGTACTTGGTGAGTCTATCAACCACCACCAATATGACATCTTTGTTATTTGATTTGGGTAGCCCTTCAATGAAGTCCATGGTGATGTGCTGCCAAGCTTGTTGTGGTATGGGAAGGGGTTGAAGAAGCCCAGCAGGGTGTTGATGTTCAATTTTTTTCCTTTGGCAAGTATCACAAGTGCTTACTAGGAGCCATATTCTAATAATATCTCAAACAAACCTTTTCACTAGTGGAAAAGGGCCTAACTACAACACTGCACTGCGACAGTTAGTTCATGTTGTTGTGTGAACAACACTAACTTATGTGTTGTTGTGTTGGTTAAATAGTAAAATAATTAAACAACAATACTGCAAGTGTTGCTGACTATGGTCAATGTGTCTTTTTATGCCCAAATAGGTTAGACACTTATAGCTCGACTTTCCTTTACTCGTTAATAACACAGAAGCCTAGTTCTGAAGGAATACCATCTGAAAGGTATATATGGAGAGGCATTTAGTGAATTTGTAATGGTATAAATGAATCTTCGAGCGGTTGAGATTTTCATTATATGTACCTGTCTCTTGTTTTCTTTTGCGTTCTTAGATGTCCTAGGAAAATAGATGAAGTTTTCTATGAACATAGATTTGTCTTTCTTAAGAGAGAATGCACCAACTTTAGGAATTGTGGAGAACAAGGTCTTACTTCTGCTGAGCTCCAAGGTATATTTTCTCATGAAATTTGTATCACTTTGGTTTAATTGTGTCGACTTTAGTAATTTGTTTATGGTTAGTTGATTTGACAGATATGTTGGATGAATTGTAACAGCATGTTGAGTCCCTTAACATGACAAATGGTAAGTTGATGATCTGTTATTTGGTGTTGCTAGATAAGCATTGCATATATCTGTAGAGTAGAGTAGATGTGTATGTTAGTTTTTGTTGTTGGTGCAGGTATTATGTTGGTGCATGTATCAGGCAGTTTATGGTTTTGATGGTTTGCACCTGAATTGAGCCAGCTTGGCTGTAGAAGAAGGCATTAATGGCAAAGGCAACAAATGAAAGCATAAATGGTGAAGTCTTATGGGTAAAAATTGCATGAAGTACCTTTAAGTTTTCTGGTTAAGTATGTAAAATGAAAATAGATTTGAATATTTTTAACTTAGTGTGAATTTTAGTTTTTCTTTTAACTTAAGTTATTTTAGGCTGTTGAAATTATGAACTTGAATTTATGTAAAGTGATCTATTCAATTTAAATGGCAATATTTGTTTTCATTTGAATTTCTTTTTTTAAATATAAGATTCAGATGAATAAGCCACATCTGATTCTTTTTTTTTTATTTAAAAATACTTGCACAACGACACTTATACATGTCTCAGGTTGCGACACTTATAAATGTCTCAGTCAACAGCGACATTTGCAAGTGTTGTTCCAAACTGCTACGGAGATATTGCGACACTTGATGCAACACAAGTAAATGTCGTTGTTGGGCTATAAACGACACTTACCTGGTGTCTCTAAGCGGGCATTTTCCACTAGTGTTTAGGCGATTCTAGGGTTTTGCCATGGCGTCGTCTTCTTCCTCCTCTCCTCCTCCTTCTTCTGATACATCTTCTAACAAGGATACACATACTGCCCTTGGAATTTTCTAGCTTCATTCACTACCTCATCAACTAGTTCTAAGGATGCCAAGAATGATAACACGATGAAATCAAATACTACTGTTGTGCCTCCAGTTAATAATACATCTGCTATGTCTTATGCTAGCAAGGTATCGTCTTTCAAAACTCTTGATATTGATAGAGAAAAGCTGGCAAAACCTAGGTTCAATGGTTCTCATGCTTCTATTCGAATCACGGAAGAGGAATACCAGCTAGGTGTTCAAGAATGCAAAAACTGCCTCATAGGCCGTCTGGTACTTCCTAAAGGTTCAGCTCCTGTAAAGATAACTGATATACAGTCAAAGCTGCAAACTTCGTGGAATCTCAAACCATGGGATATATCTCCACTTGGTAAGGGGTTCTTCTGCTTTAAGTTTTCTTGTGAGAATGATATGATTCACGTGCGTTCCTATGGCGCATGTAATCTGAAGCCTGGAATCATTCATTTTCGCAAATGGGTTCCAGACTTTAATCCATATAATCAAAACCAGACGTTAGCTCAAGTCTGGGTTAGGATTTATGATTTGGGTTACGAGTATTGGAGATCAAAAACTCTGTTCGAGATTGCAAGTGCGCTTGGTGATCCTTTATTCATTGACAATGCTACATTAACCAGAAGATTTGGTTTATATGCTCGTATTCTGGTGGAGGTTGATCTCACAAAACCTTTGCTCACTGAAGTGCTCGTCGAGCGTAAAGATTATGAGTTCTTTGCCTCTGTTGCTTATGAGAAGATCCCTAGTTACTGTGACTTTTGCAAAACCATTGGTCACAGTAGTGGTGAATGTAAAAAGAAACTAATTAAATAAAGAGTTTATTCCAGACAAAGGGGATAAACCTATGGAAAAGAAGCAGATTTATGTGCAAAAGAAGTCTACTTATGACAAAAATAAGAATGATACCACTTCACCTGCAGTTTATGCTCAGTCTTCATCCCCCCACAGATGTTGATACCAATGTAACCAAGCAACCTATTGTTATTGCACCCGTAATTACTATTCAGTCTTCTCCTTCCATTGAAGATAGCGGCAACCAACCCTCTAATCATAATAATTCCTCCTTGACTGATAATGGTGTGAAAGGTACTTCGTCTACAAGTAATGCTGATAATAAAGAAGATAAGGGTATTCCCTTGGCTGACAATGGTGAAAGAGGAACTTCTTCCACAAGCAATGCTGACAATAGAGATGATGATCATGTGAGTGTCCATTCCGTAGATGATGAGAGTGAGGATGGGCATCTCAGCGGGATTCTGAATAACATACTGAACATGAAGAGCCTTTTCAAAAGGCTCTCTCCAAATCGCAGAAAAAAAGAGCTCGACAAAGAGCAAGGAACCAACAACCCGATCATGAGCAGCATATTGTACCTTGGAACATGCGTCCAAGGAATAACCCGTCTGTTTCTCAATGAGAGCCATTTACTGGAACTTGTGTGGCATTGGCAATGCTGACACGCAGACAGTTCTAGCTAATTATTGCCGTAAGTTTAACCCTGACTTTGTATTTATTGCAGAACCTTGGGTCGATTTCTCTTCTATTCCGACTGCTTTCTGGAATTCTTTGAATCTGAAGCTGGTGGCCACCAATGATAGAGTTCTTTGGCTTCGAACCTATGGTGTTTGTGTGCTACTGAGCTAAACCCTCAAATTATATTGAATACATCTCAGCAGATTTCCTGTGAGATAGTTTTTGATAGTAAGACCTGTTATATTGCGGGAGTGTATGCTTCTACTTGCCACATTAGTAGACGTCAATTGTGGCAAGACTTGACGAATCTGCACTCAGTCTATAATGGCCCCTGGTGTGTCCTTAGTGATTTCAACGCGGTTCTTGGAGCTCATGAAAAATCTGCTGGTCCTCCCCCAAAAAAAAGTTTCTTGTGAAGAGTTTCTTCTTTTCTCTGAAGCGAATGAGTTTCATCATTTAGATACAAAAGGTGCAGTTTATACTTGGACGAATGGTCGCAAAGGTGAACACCACACTGAGCTTAGACTTGACAGAACATTATGTGACGAAGAGTGGCTACTCTTTTGGGATTCTTCCACCTGTACCAGTCTACCGAGGGTCAAATCTGACCATCATCCCCTTCTCTTTGAAGCAACGAAAGACGACAAGCGTTATGCCTCTTCCTTCAAATTTCAGAGTATTTGGTTGCATCATCCAGGTTTGAAAGAAGTGGTTCAAACTGCTTGGCAAGTCCAGTTTTATGGCTGCCCTATGTATGTTCTTATGCAAAAGCTGAAACATTTAAAGAATGTGCTTAAAGTATGGAATCGCGAAGTGTTTGGAGACGTGCAGGTAGCTGTAGACAATGCTACTAGAGATCTTGATAATATACACCAAAAAATAGCATCTGAAGGCTACTCTGATGATCTGCATGTACTCGAGATTGCAGCTTCAAATAAGTTGGTCGAGTCTCTCACGATTCAAAAGAATTTATGGAGGGATAAATCCATATTACAATGGGTTAAATACGGCGATGCGTGCACTCGCTTCTTCCACAAATATGCTAAGATTAGAGCTTCCACAAACAAACTCAATCATTTAATGGCTAACGGTGAGCTTCTGACCTCCCATGAAGATATCTCAAGTCATGTTTGAATACTTTCAAGATCTATACGCTGCTGCTCCTGATACTGTTCCAGGAAATTTTATTAGCTCCCTGTTTTAGGTGTAAAACAATAAAGAGAATTTGAGGGGTAAAGTGTGAAGTGTAATGATGTAATAAAAGATTGTAATGGAATTCGAGAGGTCAAGATCGAACAAGACTCGCCTAAACCAAGAAATGGCCGTTCGAGTATTGCTTCAGTTACAAGAAGAGGATATAGGGTTGGTTTAGGGAGGGAAGCAGAGAAAGATGAGATCAGAGAATTGCTATGATTTTCTGTGATGTTGAGATTAAATTGCTAGATAAGGATGGATATTCAGTTCTCACTAGATATTGAATGCTGAGTGAGAAGAGTTAATCAATTATCGATAAGATAGACTTGATTATACTTGCACTGAATTAAACTGTTGAACTTGTCTGTTCTTGTCTTTCCAAACTGGTCGAGTGACCTATTTATAGCAATATATTTCCAACTGATCTCGTAAGAAGTGGAAGAAGTGGAAGAGTGGGAGTGTGGAGTAAGTGGGGCAAGTCTTGCGCCTAATATTAGGGAAGAACAAACCGCCCACTTTCTCATCCCTTCTTTTCAGCAACGTTCACACGACTTAGTTTTCTTTCTCGTTAAGTGATTGAGCCGTTGCAATCACACGTGCCGTAGACCGCCAAACCAAAACCCTAAAGAATATCCCCCCATGTAACTTACTTGATTCTCGTAAGATTTGTTAAATATTTGTTAAGTCAAAGATGACTAGGTGCAAGTCGTACCAATTACTGGTAAACTCAGGACTTTGCGATAAGATAGAGATTTAAGCGATAAGCTTGAATATCTCTTTGAGATTTGGTCTAAGGATTGAGCCGGGCAATCGCCATTTAAACCAATAAGATAAGTCTAAGGGTTGAGCTAGCAACCGTCATTTAGACTTGATAAGATAAGATAAGTCTAAGGATTGAGCAATGCAATCGCCAATTAGACTGAGAGGATTTCAGCAACTCTCTGCGGCAATAGTCAAGTAAATACGACTTTTGATTTGCCATAAATAAGGGAAATTGGTTTGTGGCATGTAATGCACCAATTCCCTGAGTAATGAAGACATATGAATGTCCAAAATAATATAAGTCATAGCCATGAGCCATGATTAAGAATTATAGCACTGATTTATAAAAGCAAGTCCATAATCAGGAAAAACAGACGAATGATGCTATCACAGCGTAGCCATCATCAAGAATGCATAAGCATTGCCAATATAAGACCTAAAGATAGGCCACAATAATTATAATAAGCCATGTTACATGGAATAATAATATTATTGAGAAGTTAGGCATAGGGCGCAAAAGATAAGCCATAACATTTATGTTATTTTCGGATTTCTGAACAGTTTGCACGTTATCCATTAATAAAATCGCCCAGGACAGCCTATATTAGATAAAATTCCGAATTTTTAGTATGTTGTAGATAACTCACAGAGGAAAATCTTTCGTGAAAGAAGCGCCTCCTAATTCTTCACGGATTGGGCTGTAAAAATCGCCCAATGAAGAAATACGTGAGCTGCCAGATTTCCGAACTCGATTAGGAAACTAGAGTATTATGGACTCAATAAAATCCATAATCCTCTAGGATTTGGATCAGTGGGACCCATAAATATAGGGGAGGCTAGGAAAAGATAACTCTAGCCCCAAGGGGGCAATGATAGCCGTGAGAGAGAAGAAGGCCATGAACCTCCATGAGTACAAGCAAGGAAAAACCGTAAGGCCTCCAACGTTTGGCCAAAACACGACTTTGGGCCTTCAAGATTTGGCCAAGGCATAGCCGTGGAGCTCCAAAGTTAGGCCAAAGCAATAGCGTGGGTACCCATAATCAGGCCAAGGAGGTGGCGTGGGTACCCAAGTGCCAAGGCAAGCTAATGACATGGATATCCAAAACTAGGGCAAGCTAACGGCATGGATATCCAAAACTAAGGCAAGGATTGGCCGTGGGCCTCCAAGGGAAGGGGGCGTGAGCATGAGGATAAGGATTAGGCTTAGATATTGCCGTGGATAAAGATTAGGCCAAGGCGTGGCCGTGAGGATAAGGATTAGGCCAAGGCGTGGCCGTGAGGATAAGGATTAGGCCAAGGCGTGGCCGTGAGGATAAGGATTAGGCCAAGGCGTGGCCGTGAGGATAAGGATTAGGCCAAGGCGTGGCCGTGAGGATAAGGATTAGGCCAAGGCGTGGCCGTGAGGATAAGGATTAGGCCAAGGCGTGGCCGTGAGGATAAGGATTAGGCCAAGGCGTGGCCGTGAGGATAAGGATTAGGCCAAGGCGTGGCCGTGAGGATAAGGATTAGGCCAAGGCGTGGCCGTGAGGATAAGGATTAGGCCAAGGCGTGGCCGTGAGTGTAAAGAATGGCCATGGGCCTCCAGGGATTAGGCGAGGCAAAAAATGTGGATACCCAAATTTAAGCCAAGCTAATGGCGTGGGCATCCAAAGCTAGGCCAAGCCAATGATGTGGGCATCCAAAATCAGGGCAAGCTAATGCCGTGGACACCCAAAGCTAGGCCAAGCTAATAGCGTGGGCATCCAAAACTAGGCCAAGGCATGGCCGTGGATACCCAAAGCTTAGCCAAAGCAATGGCGTGGGCATCCAAGCTTGGCCAAGGAGATGGTCGTGGATACCCACCATCAGGCCAAGGATTGGTCGTGCATATCCAATGCTAGTGGCGTGAATTGGCTAGGGTTTGGCTCGAGCATGAGCTAGGCTAACGCGCATGCGTAGGTATTTTTACGTATAGGCTAGGGATATGGACCATGCTACTAGGCTAGGGTCGTGAGACATCAAAATACAGCTAATGGTAATTAAATATCTTATCCCTATCATAAAATAAATTCATACCTTATCTCGAGCTATTCCAGGATGTCAGAAATTGATGCGAAATTACTCCTGTGACCTCCTCGCCAAAAACCACCATCAACACTCCCACATTCAAAGCTCAGTCACTCAACAGGAAATATTGCTCTCACTTTGACGCCTGATATGGTTGAGGTGAGGAATGCAGTCTTTTCTATGAACGCTAATGGCGCGCCTGGGCCAGATGGCTTTGGTGGTGTCTTTTTCACTACCTTCTGGGATATAGTGGGTATAGACGTTGTGAAATCTGTTCAATTTTTCTTCGAGCATGGCTGGTTAGTGCCTAATGCAAATGCTTCTCATGTGATTATCATCCCTAAGGAGACTGGATCCAACTCCATTGACAAGTTTCGTCCAATTACTTTGGGGAACTTTCATTTTAAAATCATTGGAAGAATTATGGCTGATAGACTCAGTCCCATCGCTTCACGTATCGTTTCTCCACAGCAGCAAGCATTCATCAAAGGACGCAGTATATTTGAGTGTGTTGCTTTAACTTCTGAAGCAATCAACATTCTCGACTACAAAAGTTATGGAGGTAACGCAACTCTGAAGTTTGATATTCATAAAGCATTTGACACCTTAGACTGGAATTTTATCATCCACACTCTTCTGGCTTTTGGCTTCTGCACTCGTTTTGTGGACTGGATTAAGACAATTCTTCACTCGGCTAAGCTTTCGATCATTGTAAATGGTAAAGCTATGGGTTATTTTAGCTGCACAAGAGGAGTTCGACAAGGCGATTCACTCTCGCCTATTCTTTTTTGCTTGGCAGAAGATGTTTTAAGCTGTGCATTGTCAAGCTTGTTTAATCAGGGGAAGGTTCATCATATCTATTCCCCACGAGGTGCGGTTTCTCCCTCTCATATCCTATATGCTGATGACATTATGGTTTTTTGTAGAGGTACTAAAAGGGATGTGGCCAACATAATGAGGGTATTCCAGGAGATGGTGATTGCTCGGGTAAGCGCATTAGCTTAGCTAAATGCACTATGTACGCCAGTGAGCACATAACCTACAGAGCTACTGAACTGGCAGCTTATTGCGGTATTTCTTTAGGCTCTTTACCTTTCAAATACCTTGGTGTTCCTATATTCAAAGGTAAGCCAAAGAAGAGGGTTATTCGACCAATTATGGACAGAATAAAGGTAAAATTTGCTACATGGAAGGGGAAATCTCTATCTATGATGGGTCGTGTAGAGCTCGTCAAAACTGTGATTACTAGTTCAGCTTTATATAGCTTTCATATCTATGAATGGCCTATGTCTTGCATCCGTACCTTGGAGCGGTGGATCCGCAATTTTATTTGGTCAGGGGATATTTCAACTGTTAAGCACACTACGGTGGCTTGGAGATGTAGATGGTGGAAAATGAGAGAGGGGCAAGTTTGTAAAAACACTCTCTAAATAGGCCTAACTTTAAGGCAATTGCCTATTCAGGCACATCTCCATAGCTCATAATGCAACCCGTTCTACGAGCTGAATAAACTCTCTATGAGTTCTCTCTTATAACCCCCGGTGGAGAGGATGATATCATAGTGCAGTACTTATAATCTCACCAACACATTAAACCCATTAATCTGCTTCATGTCGACATCGCCTCGAATTCCTCGGCATCAGAACCAGATCACTATATGGTACATGGTGAAGAGTTAACAGAGACGCATCCTCACGGATTTCCTCTTTATACGACTCAACATTCGAGTCTTAATGAAAACCTCAGGAATATCGAAGTTCTAGGCCTGTCCAGAACTCCCTGAGAGGCATACAACAACCTAAACAGGCTTAAACAGACCTCATCCCAAATTCAGGATGGTCTAAGATACCATGGATAAACACGCCATGACTTCAAGTATGTTGTAGCGTAAACACGCACACCATAACCAAGCATAGCCAGCACGCACCAGCTGCAACAAAGTCGACCTTGGCCAGATGCCAAAGTAATAGCGCCACATAGCATGGCACCACGAACCATGAGTTCACGAGAAATTAGCCTTGGCCAAAGGCCAAGGCCGTGGCGCCATGATAACAGGTTAGCGCTAAAGCGCTTTGGAGACTGCCTTGGCCAAAGGCCAAGGCCGTAGCCTCTTGGTCTATGGCGCCACAAGCCAATGGCGCCATAAACTCCTGGCCTTGGCCAAATAGCCAAAGCCACTCCTATACTCGTGTCCTAGAGACACCACACTCTCGTTGGTCATGACAATTAGTCATACGACTCTGTTCAACTCAACCCAACTACGCAATATCTGCGTATCACTCGAGGCATCAAAACATCACACGGGGGGATAACTTTAAGGGTATTGGTCTGGCGGTCTACGGCAGTTGAAAGAAACTGATAGAGATAGTGGACAGTTACGAGAAGATGGCGCGAGTGGACATGTTCTACACAACTCAGGCAGTTACGGAAACCAACCCATGTCCTCCACTCCTCCACTCTTCCACGACTTCCACCTTCTCTGTCGAGAGATCAGGGTGAGTTCAAAACTATAAATAGAGGCCTCCTCTATCTTCCAAGGCAAGAAGAAGAAAATTATCCAGAAACAACCAGACATTCAGAACACCTGAATGAACCAGAGCCTCAGAGTAAACACGCCTGAGCAACCAACACACTTCTAGCCTTGGAGATTTCCAGTCATTTTCACGACGGAAATCTTGAACTCTTACACCCAAAACACATCCTCAACCTGATCTCAAGTTTCTTCGTTGTTTCCCTCCCTAAACCAACCTCTATCCTCTCTGTGACCGAAGCAAGACGTGAACGACCATTGACTTGGTTTAGGCTCATCTTGTTCGACTTTGATCTCGAACTCTACGAAAGTACCCAGAGACGGTGCATTGTTTTTCCAGGTAAAAACAGTTGGCGACCACAGTGGGAGATCATTCTCTCGGTTCCAGAAGGTCACCTTTAGAATGTCTGAACTAGGGATGGGATCTGAAGAACCTGATTCTCGCTTCAATGCCTCAAGCTCTACAAGAAAGACAGACCCATATAACAACCACCCAATCAATACCAACTGTAGAAGAGGCGAGAACTCACCGACGCCTCCAACCATAGAAGACATAGCCCGGCAACAAGACGCTCTCGCCAGTCAACAAATGAATATCACGACTGCCCTCGGTTGCTGCACCCCAGACATAACAGAACCACAACTGGTGGAGATCTGCACTAGTACCATGGCTCCTATCTACCGAGCTCTTTTAGAAGATCTCCAGTTCCAGACTCTTGCCGAACTCCAGGAGGCAGCAGCACGGTCAACCACTATAATACCCACCTTGAGGGAGAGGACTCGATTACTGAAATACGGAGGACTTACTGAAGAGGGCAGTAGAAGTCTAGATAACGACATGAAAAGAAAGGCAGGAGAATGCCTCATTGAACACCAAACACCAGACTCAACGACACGAGGCGTGACACCAGAAGAAGACTCGCAACAACAACGAGGAAGGATTGATCCGCCAAACGACCTCTCAGCTATAGAGATGGAGCAACTGCTGGACTCTTTGGTCCGAGACAAATTCGTAGACCTACCTGAAGTATCGAGACCTCCGACTGCTGGAGAGATGAAACACCCTCGTTACTGCCATTATCACAGGAGGGTCAGCCACGCCACGGTCCAGTGTAACAGTTTCAGACGAATCCTCGAAGAACGCGTTATCAAGGCTAAGGCATGTTCCTACGGACTGCACCTGGAGTCTCCACACATCCAAGCGCTCACAAATCACAAAGAGCCCGTGAATCAGAGAGTGGAGAACCTGATGCACCAACTATGCGAAATCTTATGTTTCTCGAAACCTCAACGTCGGGATATGTTTACAGCACTTAACCACGTGGTGTCAGGAAGACGACTACCATTTGGAGAGGAAGAAGACTCACACCTGCCAACCCAAAGCGGGTCTTTGGTAAGATATGACTGGGAACTACTAGCTAGACAAGGTTGGGGAATACTCACTACCGCATATATACACGACATCGGATTCCCCAACACGTTGTTGGATCCAGGAGCGAAAATCAACGTCATTTCCGCAACAACACTAGAAGCTTCGGGAGGCTCACTACATGATGTCACTGATTCACCAGAGACGTTGGAAGACCCCGAAGGGAGGACAGTGACAACTCGTGGACGAATGACTCTACAGATAGAGGTGAACGGAGTACGAACGGAAGCTGAACTTTGTGTGGTCCCACAAGACTCAGAACACGACATGGTCCTCGGCCACCCTTGGTTCAAAGACAACCAGAGTCTACTTAACGAAGCCACAATCCCACTCGGAGCACCAACTGAGCCAGAGGATCTCCACGCAGCGACGGTATCCATGTACGAGGAAGGAGGAGCCTCACCAAACTCCGAAAGGAAATCAAGGATGGCACCCCCGCACAAGAAGGGCGAAGCGCTTATCACAAGGTATATGTGGATCATACACCCTACTCGATATTTTAGAAAATGGATGACCCCATCACCTGGTCATGAAACCCTCAATATCCTACTTAGCCAATTAAACATAGGAGACAGGGAAGCCAACAACAGCGGGTTCGCCTGCCTCCCCCGAAGATCGCCCTTATACCGGAAACTCCACGGCCCTAGGGCCCCATTAACCGACGACAAAGACTACAAAGTTGGAGAATTAGTGATGAAGACCGGCAGACAAGGAAAGGGATAGCCCGAAGGACCCTACATGGTCATCAGGTCTGCGCTGAACGGATACTACAAACTGGTTTCGCTCAAAGACGGATGCAAGGATACAATGATAATCAAGAAAAGACGAGTTGAAGCTTATCCCAATTAAACCTTTAATTATAAGAAACATAAAACCGTTGTACGTAGTTAAGACATGAGACTCATCCTATCATTGTCTTTCGTATAATAGCAATAAAAAAAAAATATCCAAAACCACGAGTCAAGAAGCAAAAACGATCAGAAAAGACCAAATAACACAGTATCCTTAGCCTTTCATAAGAATCTCTCATGTTGGAAAGAACCTCTCGCTCCTTCACGAACCTAGCCTCCAATTCAGCAACCTCCCTCTCCTTTGCGGCAAGAACCTCATCGGTAAAACCATCAGCCTGAACCTTAGCCTGCTTCCGCTTCTCAAACCTCTCCTGGAGCCAAGATACATTGAAGGACTCGGACTCAGCAGCCGCTATAGCATCTTCCCAATCCTGCAACGTCTCTGATTCGACCCCGCACATGGAATTTTCCCGCATCTCGGCAATCCGCTCCAACAGAAATCCAACGAATCCTTCCGCCACGACACAAATTGCATCCTCCCTAGCGATGTGCCCGAACTCCTTCCAGATACGTGTATACATGTCCTCGTACTCTCGGGAAACGACGAAACCGCCTATGGCCACCTGGTGGGATCTAGCCCTACTCAAAAAGGGGAACGCAACACCTCGAATCGGATAAAGCGCATTCAACCTAGCCTCTCTAGCTCTCATTTTAGCGTCATCAGTATCTTCAGAGTCAGAATTCTCGATCTCCTCGGTATCACCATCCTCTGCAGCTTCTTCGCCAACACTTTCTTCCACGGGCACGTCTACAGTAACGGGAGAAGCTACTTGGGAATCGTCGACACCACCGGTTATCACCGTCTCGTCACGCATGAACTCATCGCTCCCTTTCATGGACTAAAGAAAAGAAGAAGTCAGTAACCGTAAAAGACAGGAGCTACCAATAGTCCAGAGATAAAGAAGAAATGGTCAAAGGCATAGAACGTGAATCCCTTACTACGGCAGGGCTCGACTCCTCACGAGAAGGTGATGAAGCATTGGACTTATTAGCTATCTCTCGATTATCATCACCCACATTCGAAGATCCCACTGGTTCGTTGTCTCCTAGGTGATCCGTCTACAAGAAGACAACACAAGAATGAGAACTCGGCTAAACATTAACAGGGAAGCAAAACAATCTCGATAGAAGGTCCACTACCGTCACATCAACGTCCTCATACTCGCTAGGAGATTCATCTACTTCTATTCGGGAGACGAACCCCCTGGTCATTCTCATCCGAGGTCAATTCCTCCTGGTGCCTCGAACCGAAACCATGCCGTCCGACTGGGGACTCGAGGCAGAGCGCACCTGTAGAAGAATAACAAAGGGTAAAAAAAAAAAAAAGAGACATCTTGCAGCCAAGAAGGAATTACAATTGAACCACCATACATGGACGGGAGCAACAGGAGCACCTTGACCTCCCCCGCTGACGAAGTTATTGAGGACTTTGAGAGTACCATTCCAAAACTCGTGATACTCAGGAGTCATCCTCGTTGGTTTGTAACGGAAGACGAAGGGGGAACGACGACCGAGATGTAGTGATACGTCGAGCGAAGACCGCAATTCAACCACAAAAGGCGCGAGAAGTAACCTCTTGGGAACATCTTGATCGAAACCCGTCACTCTCGCCGCTCGATCAACATTGTAAGGCATTACCACCTTTACCCCGTGAAAGTAACCAAGGATATAACCAGGAGTGCTGTTGTTGATGAAGATGGTCTGCCCCATAGTAAGACCACTCGACTCTCGGGGTCCCGATTATAACTCAACACCAGGATCCTCTGTGAAAGTTATGGGTTGTACGATATCAGAGGAAGAATTAGTATACCACGGGCGGAAGTTGACATTCCTCTCATCATCTAACAAGTCCCCTAACTCCGGGGAAGGAATGGGCAACTTGCTATTCCACTGCAAGATTCGAGGGCTCCCCTTTAGTGCCCTACCCAAAGAAGGCCCCTTTCTGGATCTATGAGGTGTGAAATGCTCCCACAAGATCGCCTGGACAAATGAGGGGTTTACGTAGGTACTAACCCTATCGACACCAGGCACCGACATGTCCCGGACAAAAGCATCGAACTGGGCATACTGAGAACCAAGAAACAAGTTGCCAATGGGCAGGCTCCGACCGTGAGCTAGGAGAACAGCAAGAGGGACGACATGAGGCTTCAAGGTACCAAGAGGGGCATCAGCAAAAATATCCTTAGACAACCAGAGTACCAGGAACGCGGCAATACAAAGGGTGCTCTCGGGAACGCCTCCATTGGGACTTGCGCCACCCACATACCAATGGTCAGTCCACTCTATGTAATTTTTGCTCGAGTAAGCTTTGGGTACCTGCAGTTCTCGGATCTTCCTGGTCAAAACCTCAATCATTGTGCTCTGAGCTGGAGAATAGCTGTCTGGGAGGTTCCCTAACATTGGAAGATGGTATAAAGCAGCCACCGCCTCTAAAGAAATGGTGAACTCACCCCAACTCGTCACGAAAGTCTTTGTTGCCCTGCACCAACGAAGAAGGAAAGTAACAATGGCACCGGAGTCCTTATATATCCTCAAGTTCCTAGTTGCCTTCACCGCATAGAAAACTCCTGCTCGCTCCAGAATTGGCTTGACCTTCTCGTTATTCAACATGAAGTCATACCAAGCACCACATAGTGGCACGGGGAATTGAGGAACTCTGAAGTCAACAGGCGCACCATCGAGCGCCTTGGATTCCATGCAAAACCTGATTGTCTCCGACGGCATCACCTTCTGAGAATCATCGAAGTCTTCTTGCCTTGGGATGAAGCAGGCAGAAAAGTCTCCACGACCAACAAAGACGGTCGGGTTCCTAACAACAGGAACATATGAAAAAACATCAGTACACTTGGGAATCCTAGCAGCAGCATCACGGACAGAGTGGTGACTAGAGGCCGACTTTCGAGCACTGTTACGCTGCCTCTGCGACACACAAACATTTCCGAGTAAGTCACTCCCGCTTATATTCTCTAATAACATGAGTAACTATGCATGCACACTTATCAGAGTACATACGCAACAAAAATCTCTCTTTATACATGAGCATGAGTGGCGCTATATACATGGCGCTACTGAATTGGCCATAGTCGCCCAAGAATGCGGCGCCACGACTTATGGCGCCATTAACTTGCTCCTCTCTCAAGGGGAACACACGTATATGCTTGTATATACACATATATGAAGTGTTTTCGAAAAAAAAAAAAAAAAAATTTGCACGAGTGGCTGTGGCGCCATATTCATGGCGCCACCAACTTGACCTCGGCTAAAAGCCGAGGTTATCCAAAACCCATGGCGCCACAAAGTGTGGCGCCACTGACCTAGCCCCGTCTTATATATACACACACACGCGTTTCACTTAAAATCCTAGTTTACCTTGTTATTCCGTGCCGTCTCCCCGCTTGATGACATGATGAATGAGATTAGCAAACACAGTTAAAGAGAGTAAATCAAGAAGAAAGAAAAGAAATACTGCTCTGGGAAACCCTCCTCTCTTTTCTCTTCTTTGTTGAAAATTTAACCTAGGCATGAATATATATATACATAACCTTTAAGAGTCCTAATACCAATGGAACTCTAAAAAAGGGGATGGAAGCCCAAGGCCCCATAATAGCATCACGCCAGCCCTAGGGCTGGCATTTCCTAGTTGCAGCGCCACAATGGTGCCGCGGAAAATAATAAAGAAAAAAAAAAAAAAAAGGCGCGACAGTCATGGCACCACGGCCACGGCTGTCCGCGCCACATCCCATGGCGCCATGGCCACTCCCTCTCACTCCCTCATCCACACTCACGTGTACATGCAATTGAAAAAAAAAACTTTTACGCATCAACTTGCTGTTGATTTTCAAGGTCATTAACGCTAAGACCAGGTCCCTTGTGAATCCCTGTTAAAAAATAGGATTGTTATCACCATCTGAGTGCTTAGTATGAAACATTACTGTTCCACACTAAGCAGGGGACTTTCTGTAGATGGTGGAAAATGAGAGAGGGGCAAGTTTGTAAAAACACTCTCTAAATAGGCCTAACTTAAAGGCAATTTCCTATTCAGGCACATCTCCATAGCTCAGAATGCAACCCGTTCTACGAGATGAATAAACTCTCTATGAGTTCTCTCTTATAACCCCCGGAGGAGAGGATGATATCATAGTGCAGTACTGATAATCTCACCAACACATTAAACCCATTAATTAATCTGCTTCATGTCGACATCGCCTCGAATTCCTCGGCATCAGAACCAAATCACTATATGGTACATGGTGAAGAGTTAACAGAGACGCATCCTCACGGATTTCCTCTTTATACGATTCAACATTCGAGTCTTAATGAAAAACTCAGGAATATCGAAGTTCTAGGCCTGTCCAGAACTCCCTGAGAGGCATACAATAACCTAAACAGGCCTAAACAGACCTCATCCCAAATTCAGGATGGTCTAAGATACCATGGATAAACACGCCATGACTTCAAGTATGTTGTAGCGTAAACACGCACACCATAACCAAGCATAGCCAGCACGCACCAGCTGCAACAAAGTCGACCTTGGCCAGATGCCAAAGTAATAGCGCCACATAGCATGGCACCACGAACCATGAGTTCACGAGAAATTAGCCTTGGCCAAAGGCCAAGGCCGTGGCGCCATGATAACAGGTTAGCGCTAAAGCGCTTTGGAGACTGCCTTGGCCAAAGGCCAAGGCCGTAGCCTCTTGGGCTATGGCGCCACAAGCCAATGGCGCCATGAACTCCTGGCCTTGGCCAAATAGCCAAAGCCACTCATATACTCGTATCCTGGAGACACCACAGTCTCGTTGGTCATGACAATTAGTCATACGACTCTGCTCAACTCAACCCAACTATGCAATATATGCGTATCACTCGAGGCATCAAAACATCACACGGGGGGATAACTTTAGGGGTATTGGTCTGGCGGTCTACGGCAGTTGAAAGAAACTGATAGAGATAGTGGACAGTTACGAGAAGAAGGCGCGAGTGGACATGTTCTACACAACTCAGGCAGTTACGGAAACCAACCCATGTCCTCCACTCCTCCACTCTTCCACGACTTCCACCTTCTCTGTCGAGAAATCAGGGTGAGTTCAAAACTATAAATAGAGGCCTCCTCTATCTTCCAAGGCAAGAAGAAGAAAATCATCCAGAAACACAGACATTCAGAACACCTGAATGAACCAGAGCCTCAGAGTAAACACGCCTGAGCAACCAACACACTTCTAGCCTTGGAGATTTCCAGTCACCATCACGACGGAAACCTTGAACTCTTACACCCAAAACACATCCTTCCCTCCCTAGACCAACCTCTATCCTCTCTGTGACCGAAGCAAGACGTGAACGGCCATTGACTTGGTTTAGGCTCGTCTTGTTCTACTTTGATCTCGAACACTACGAAAGTACCCAGAGACGGTGCATTGTTTTTCCAGGTAAAAACTGGAGAAAACTTTGCCTTCCCTATGATGAGGGTGGATTGAACGTTAAACCTTTGAGGTATGTAAATAGCGCTGCTTTAATCAAGATGGCATGGCATATCATGACGAGTAATGCCTACTGGTCAGACTTTATTAAAGCCGGATTTTTGAAGAGTTGTTATTACAAACGGTCGTCTATTTGGCCTGGTATTCGGGATCATTGGTCTGTCATTCAAAAGAAGACTTGTTGGTTGATTGGTAATGGCTCCTCTGTGGACTTTTGGAATGATAATTGGTGTGCTTCCTTGGGATCCTCTATTGGAGAGTATCTCGATCTCGACACAACAAATATTCATCATACAGTTGAGGAGTTTATTGACGAAGGGAGATGGGTTTCCCCATCATACATGTCAGAGCTCAACATCGAGATTCAGCAGGCTATTAATGCTACTCCCTTTGCTCCACATGAGCCTGATAAACTCATTTGGACTATAAGCAGCAGCGGGAATGTAGACATGAAGTCAGCATTTGAGTCTTGCAGACCTAGAGCGTTGGTTAACGCTGATTTTAAAGATCTTTGGCTGATTAAGACTCCTCCTCGTCGTGCTGCAATAGTTTGGAAGGTTCTTCATGGAAGAATTGCTACGGATGATAACCTCATATTTTATGTTGTCTCGTCTGCTAATTGCTGCAACTTATGCACAGTCCCTTGTTGCCGAGAAACACAGCAACACTTGTTCCTCTGGTGTTCTTTTGCTGCGGCATTATGGAACTGGATCTCTCAAGTATTTCAACACCATCTCAATTTAAACTCCGTGACTGAGCTCTTCTCGTCAGTCAGGTTGTATAACGGATGTTCTCAGGTAAAGAATTTGCTTTGGATTGCGATTATTAACTGCATTTGGTTGATTTGGGATTGCAGGAATAAACTCAGATTTGAGCACGTTATTTTTCCGTCCCAGATTGCGATTAAATGTCTCATAACACTCATAAGCAAGTCGGGTAGAAATGTCCAAGGATATTCTTTCAGCAATGCAAGAGACTTGCAGACCCTGAGTGTGTTTAAACTGCATAGCCGACCTCCTAGAGCTCCGCGCATATTGGCAGTTAAATGGCAGCCCCCTAATTTCGGGTGGATTAAGGCCAACGCTGACGGGTGCTCTTTTGGAAATCCTGGGCTTGCAGGTTGCGGGGTGGTGTTTCGAGATCATAACAGCCTTGTCCGTGGTTGTTTGGCTCAATCTATTGGCCAAGGTACTTCTATGATAGCTGAATATTGGGCTGCTATTTATAGGTTCAGAATTGCGCAATCAAGAGGCTTCCAAAGATTATGGTTTGAGTGTGATTCCACGGCAACCCTAGCTGCTATTGAGAATCCAAGGTTAATACCTTGGTATTTGGCAGTTCACTGGTCTAATTGTATGAGTTTCTTATCTACAATACAGTTCAGATATACCCACATTTTCCGTGAGGGTAATGCAGTGGCTGATTTGCTAGCCAAACATGGAGCTTCAGTGGAATCCAATTGGTGGCAGGAGCCTCCAAATTTAGTGAGATGAAGCTAGGCATTGACAAGTCATGTTTGCCTGTTTATAGATTTCGATGATTGTAATCTTTTGACTTTATTTTTTCTTTTTTCTTTTTTTTTCTTTTCTTCTTTCTGTTGTCTCCTTGAGGTCAGGCCCAGCCCCCCTCTTTCCTTTTCTTGATTTTTAATAAAATTACTTCCCAGTGTGCCAATGCCATGGGAAGTTTCCTTTAAAAAAAAAATGCTTACTAGGAGCCACATCTCTTTCTGTAGTCCTTGCCAGTAGAAGTAAGTCTTTGCTCTTATGTAGCTAGTATGTATTCCAGAGTGCCCACCAATAGCAGAGGAATGAATTGACTCTAGAATAGTATGCCTCAAGTTTGTAGAAGTGCCCACATAAATTCTTCCTTTATACCTGATAATACCCTCCAGATATGTAAGATTAGGGTGTGCAGAAGGATTTACCAATAACTGAGGAATGATTTGTTGTGCCCAACTGTCATGAGTGTAGATGTTTAGTATATCTTGAGCCCAATTGGGTGTTGAGAGAGTCATTGCAGAGCAAGAAGGGTGCTGGATAGTGGCAGGAAGTCTTGACAATGCATCAGTATCACTGTTTTCTTTCCCCTTTTTGTAGTGAATAGTGTAATCCAAGCCTAAGAGCTTCATTAGCCATCTTTGTTGTAATACAGTAGTAATTTTTTGATCCATGAAGTACTTTATACTCTGCTGATCACTGTTGATGATGAAATGATGTCCTGTGAGATAATGCCTCCACTTTGTGACTGCCATGACCACAACTAATAATTCTTTCTCATAAGTAGAGAGACCCAAAAACTTTGGTCCAAAAGATTTACTATAAAAAGCAATAGGTTTGCCTTCTTGCATCAGAACAACACCAATCCCGCTAGTGCAAGCATCAGTTTCCACCACAAAGGTTTTTGAGAAATCAGGCAATGCTAAGACAGGAGTGGAGCACATAGCCAACTTCAGTTTTTCAAAGGCCTCCAGAGCTTCAGTGGACCATTGAAAACAGTTCTTCTTTAGCATGTCAGTGAGAGGTCTACTGATGTTACCATATCCTTGAACAAATTTTCTGTAATAACCAGTCAATCCTAAAAATCCTCTCAACTCTTTCAAAGTGGATGGAACTAGCCACCTTTTCATGCTAGCAATCTTGTCAGGGTCATCTTGAACACCTTCAGCTGTGATAATGTGACCCAAATACTCAAGAGATGATTGAGCAAAACAACATTTGGAGATTTTGGCATATAGCTGATGTTGCCTAAGCACAGTTAAAACAGAATGTAAGTGATCCAAATGTTCAGATAAGGTAGCACTATAAATCAGGATGTCATCAAAGAAAACCAATACAAATTTTCTCAAGTATGGTTTAAACACTGAATTCATCAAGGCCTGGAATGTAGCTGGTGCATTAGTTAAGCCAAATGGCATTACTTTGAACTCAAAGTGCCCATGATGAGTTTTAAATGCAGTTTTATGAACATCAGGTTCATGTAGTCTGATTTGGTGGTAACCAGATCTCATTAGAAAAAAAATTTGCTCCATAAAGCTCATCAAGTAATTCATCTATACCAGGGATAGGGAACTTATCTTTGATAGTCATGTCATTGAGTTTCCTATAATCTATACAAACTCCAAGTGTTGTCCTTCTTTTTGAAAAGTAAAATTGGAGAAGCAAATGGACTATGACTGTCCTGAATGAGACCAGCATTAAGCATTTCCTGAACCAATGATTCCACCACAGATTTGTGAACATATGGGCATTTATAAGATCTCAAGTTAACTGGTAGTGTATTGGGTTTGAGAGGGATTTTATGATCAAGATTTCTGGTGGGTGGTAATTGTGTAGGTTCTAAAAAGACATCTGCAAAGTCATCAAGAATGTTTTGGATTGGCTCTGGAATAGCAGTGGACATAGGTGGGCATTGACAGCAAAAAATTGGCCAATTAACCCATGAGTATTTTTAGTGAAGAAGTTTGTCATAGCTTTACCACTCATTTGTAGTAAGGTTGGTTTAGAGGAAACACCTTGCAGAGTAATTTGGCTACCCTTGTGTTGAAAGAAAATAGATAGATAGCCAAATTTATCATCACATCACCCAATTTTTTAACCAATCTGCTCCCAACACTATGTCACACCCACCCAATGGTAACAAATGTAAATCTCCTTCAAATTGGTGATACTGCATCTTCCATGTGAGCTTGTTGCATAACCCAGTACAAGTGGTTTTATTCCCATTGGCAAATGTGACTAACAAGTGGGGTGTTGGAGTGATTTTACAGCCCAATCTTCTAGCTAATTCCACATCCACAAAGCTGTGTGTACTCCCAGTGTCAACCAATATACGAATGCTTTGCTTTTTAAGATATCCAGGGATGCGAATTGTGTCACTACCCACACTTCCAGTGAGCATGGAGAAAGATTTCCATAGTACTTTCCACTAATGGAGTTTCAGGGCAATCCACAAATTCAGCCTCATTTGAATCTTAACTTTCTTCTTCAGCTACCACCATGAATAGTTGATTAGGATTCTTGCATCTATGGCCTGGAAAGAACTGCTCATCACAATTGAAACAAAGGTTCTTAGCTCTTCTCTGATAAATCTGTTCTTGTGTTAAGCGACATATGTGAGGTGGTAAGTAAGGTGATTTTGGTGGGGGTATTGAGTTGGATGAAGTAGGTTTTGTAGTGGCTAGTGGGTTTGGTAAATGTGCTCTGGATGGTGATTGAAAGGATGGTTTTGGTGAAGGCTTGGTGAAATAATTGTTTGAGTATTGAGGTCGTGAAGAAGATGGTGGTTTTAAAGGTGTGGGTTGTTGAGTAAGAGCGTGTTCTTGCAATCTAGCTAAGTATAAAGCACTTGAGAATGTAGTGGGTTTATGCATCTGAACCAAACTTCGGAGTTCAGCTTTCAAACCACTGATAAAGCTTAACACAAAGTAATTTTCATCTAAACCATGGTTATTAATCATCATAAGAGCCTTGAGTTGCTCAAACTGTTCAAAGTACTCATCCACAGTTGAGATTTGGTGTAGCTTGTTAAAAATCCCACATAGTTATCATTAATCTTCAAAACGAGCACATATATCCGCCACTAGATCTGACCATTGAATAGAGATTTTACCTGTCTGATAGTCAGAGTACCATGAATCAGCTCTTCCATCAAGATGTAGAACAACAAACTCCACCATATCTTGCTCTGTTGTACCATGGATCTTGAAAAACCTTTCACTCTTCTGGATCCAGCTTCTTGGGTTATCACCATCGAATCTTGGGAAATCTAGCTTAGGGGCCTTGAAGAAATGAACTGTAAAAGAGGAGTTTTGTATAGAGATGTCAGTATTATCTTCTCCATCAGTTGAAGGCGTTTTCTTGTGTTTTGATGAGGATGCGCTAGAAGACATGAGATTTAAAAGATTCTCTAGCTTAGAGCTGAGATCTTTGAAGCAAGTTGTTTGTGCTTTTAACAGGTTCTCGTGAGTTTTTGCATCTGTTGTACGTAGAGTAGCATCACGGGTGTACAACTCTGTAAGGTACTTCAGTAATTGATTTGTTTCTTTACCTGTGTTTTCCAAATCCTTCATGGTTGGACCTGTCATCTTCACACAGTGCAAGATCTACTGGGTGATACCAAATGTAATGAAACTGCAAGTTCTATTGATTGTTCAATGGATATTACAACCTCTCAGTATTCTCCTCTCTTCTCTCTTCACTTATTTCTCTATCTCTACCTAACAAAATATTACAAAGCGAAAATAAATACTGACTGAAACACTGATTTCATCACAACCGTAGAAACGAACGGCATCCAGACGCTGACAACTAACAGAAGTAACAGACTAATCATTGAGTAATT
>JAJJMA010336383.1:0-11595 GCA_023529015.1 Papaver nudicaule
ACTCAGTTCGAAGTAGGCCATGAATTGTCAACTCAGCATCTGTTTACCATCCACTTTTCTGACGAGGAGAAAGAGCTGTCTCGCCAAGTTTTAAGGAAAGGCAAGGGGGTTTCTTCGAGTGCTTCGAGCAGCTTAAAGCGTCCCCGAGTAGATGAGGAGACTATGAAACAGGTAACAAATACCGTTTTTGAGATATGTTTTTGTTTTCTAGAGTATGAATACTTGCCTCTATTTGTTTCCTGAGAAAGACGGATCCTCATCTTGCAGGGGAATGTTGTTGCTGTGGGGGATTTGGGCCTGAACAATGAGTTGGTGGGTTTTGAGTTCGAGGAGAGGACAGAGGTTGCCAGGCCTCGTAAGAAGTTTGTGTTTAAGAAGCCTTCCAAGGCAAGTTTGCCGAAACAACGCGAGGTGTGTACGGAGCCGTTGGAGGAAAATATAATAATGAATGTTGCTGGCGAATCGTTACCGCCGAAGGTTTTTGAAGTGCCACCTGGCAGCAAAGCTACCGAGGTGGTTGCTGTTATTGTACCGAATGTCGCTATACCAAGTGTGCCTGCCTCTGCTTCTGCTGTCACTGCCTCAGTCGAACCTTCGATCCTTTCTTCAAGGAAAATTGTTCCTGTGGTTGACCTTCTTCTTCCTCGAAGGGATGGCTCAACTGTTAGTATGGATCCTTCGAAGAATTTAGTAATCAGTTTTCCCCGCAGTTCGAAGTTGCCGCCTGCTCCTAGCTTTGCTGGTAAACACACTCAACCATATACTGCCAAGAGATTTAAGGAGGTGCTTTTTGAAAATCATAATCCAAGTGACTTTTCCCTGGAGGTTTCGTCCCGCTTTGGTTTTCATGCCTCTGATCCCCTGGTGTTTTAGGTGTAAAACAATAAAGAGAATCTGAGGGGTAAAGTGTGAAGTGTGATGATGTAATAAGAAGTTGTAATGGTATTCGAGAGGTCAAGATCGAACAAGACTTGCATAAACCAAGAAATGGCCGTTCGAGTATTGTTTCAGTTACAAGAAGAGGATAAGGTTGGTTTAGGGAGGGAAGCAGAGAAAGATGAGATCAGAGAATTGCTATAATTTCTGTGATGTTGATGATTAAATTGCTAAATAAGAATGGATATTCAGTTCTCACTAGATATTGAATGCTGAATGAGAAGAGTTAATCAATTATCGATAAGACAGATTGATTATACTTGCACTGAATTAAACTGTTTGTTCTGTTGAACTTGAACTGTCTTTCCAAACTGGTCAAGTGACCTATTTATAGCAATTGAATTCCAACTGATCTCGTAAGAAGTGGAAGAAGTGGAAGAGTGGGAGTGAGGAATGAGTGGGGTCAGTTGTTAAGAGTCTTGCGCCTAATAATAGGGAAGACTAACAACCCACTACCTTATCCCATCTTTCCAGCAACGTTCACACGACTTAGTGTCTTTCCCGTTGAGTGATTGAGCCGTTGCAATCACACGTGCCGTAGACCGCCAAACCAAAACCCTAAAGAATATCCCCCCATGTAACTTACTTGATTCTCGTAAGATTTGTTAAATATTTGTTAAGTCAAAGATGACTAGGTGCAAGTCGTACCAATTACTGGTAAACTCAGGACTTTGCAATAAGATAGAGATTTAAGCGATAAGCTTGTGTATCTCTTTGAGATTTGGTCTAAGGATTGAGCCGGGCAATCGCCATTTAAACCAATGAGATAAGTCTAAGGATTGAGCTATGCAACCGCCATTTAGACTGATAAGATAAGATAAGTCTAAGGATTGAGCTATGCAATCGCTATTTAGACTGAGAGGATTTCAACAACTCTCTGTGGCAATAGTCAAGTAAATACGACTTTCGATTTGCCATAAATATGAGAAATTGGCTTGTGGCATGTAATGCACCAATTCTCTGAGTAATGAAGACATATGAATGTCCAAAATAATATAAGTCATAGCCATGAGCCATGATTAAGAATTATAGCACTGATTTATAGAAGCAAGTCCATAATCAGGAAAACAGACGAATGATGCCATCACAGCGTAACCATCATCAAGAATGCATAAGCATTGCCAATCCAAGACCTAAAGATAGGCCACAATAATCATAATAAGCTATGTTGCATAGCATAATAATCCTATTAGGAAGTTAGGCATAGGATGTAAAAGGATAAGCCACAACATTTATTTTCAGATTTCTAGACAGCTTGAGCGTCATCCATTCATAAAATCATCCAGGCCAGCCTATATTCGATAAAATCCCAAAATTTTAGTATGTTATAGGGAACTCACAGAGGAAAAACTTTCGTGAAGGAATCGCCCCCTAATTGTCCACGGATTGGGCTGTAAAAATCATCATTCAAGGAAATTCGTAATATGCCAGATTTCCGAATTTGATTAGGAAACTAGGGTATTATGGACTCAATAAAATCCATAATCCTCTAGGACTTGGATCAGTGGGACCCATAAATAGAGGGGGGGCTATGGAAGATATACTCTAGCTCTAAGAGAGCAAAGATAGCCGTGAGGGAGAGGACGACCATGGACCTCCATGAGTACAAGCGAGAGGAAGCCATAAGGCCTCCACAAATTAGGCGAGGGAAAGCCATAAGGCCCCCATAAATTAGTCTAAGCACGGCCATAAGGCCTCCAATATTTGGCCAAGGCACGACTTTGGGCCTCCAAGAGTTTGGCCAAGGCATAGCCGTGGAGCTCCACAAGTTTGGCCAAGTCATGGCCGTGAGCCTCCAAGCAATAAGCTAGGGCATGGCCGTGGATATCCAAGAAACTAAGCAAGGGGGATGCGTGGGCATCCAAAGACTAGGCAAGGGGTGGCGTAAGGCCCCCAAGAAGTTAAGCAAGAGTGATGTCGTGGGCATCCAAAGATAAAGCCAATCTATAGACGTGGATGCCCAAAAACTAAGGGCAAGTATGGCCGTGGGCATCCAAAATCAGGCCAAGGAGATGGCGTGGGCACCCAAGTGCCAAGGCAAGCTAATGCATGGATATCCAAAGGCTAAGGCAGGGCGATGGTCGTGGGCCTCCAGGAACTAAGGCAAGGAGAATGCCATGAGCGTCCAAAGATTAGGCTAGGGATTGTCGTGAGCATAAGGATTAGGCTAGGGATTGCGTGGACACCTAAAATCAGGCCAAGGCGTGGCCGTGAGCGTCCAAAAGCTAGTGCAAGGAGTGGTCGTGGGCCTCCAAGGGTTAGGCGAGCTAAAAGATGTGGATACCCAAAGTTAGGCCAAGGGAGTGGCGTGGACATCCAATAGTCAGGCCAAGGAGATGGCCGTGGATACCCAAAGCTAGGCCAAGGCAATGGCGTGGGCATCCAAAGCTTGTGGCGTGAATTGCCTAGGGTTTGGCTCGAGCATGAGCTAGGCTAACGCGCATGCATAGGTATTTTTACGTATAGGCTAGGGATATGGACCATGCTACTAGGCTAGGGTCGTGAGATATCAAAATATGGCTAATGGCAACCAAAATATCTTATCCCAATTGTAAAAATAAATTCATACCTTATCTCGAGCTATTCCAGGATGCCAGAAATTGATGCGAAATTACTCCTGTGACCTTCTCGCCAAAAGCCACCATCAACACCTGGGTTTCCCTTTGGACCCTGAGTTTTGCAAAAAGTTCGGCGATGTTGTTGGTGGTGACCGTCTCAGGATAGAGTATGATCTTCGTCATCCACCTTTGTCGTACGAGGAGAACCTGGCTATGCTTCAAATGGTGAGATGTTTTTTCTTGGAGTGTGAGTAATCGTATTTTGGGTTTGGCTAAGGATTGGCTTGTTTTTTGCATATTTCATAGGGTAATCACCATGCATCTGGACTCTTGGCTTATACCTTTGACTTGTTTGGCGAAGCTGAATATCATAAGCGAAAGTTTCTCCGAATGCAAGAAGAGCTTGCTGCAGAAAAGACTCGCAGTGCCCGTGAGAGGAAGAATTTAATAGGTATGAATTTGTTATTTTTATGATTGCCTCTATCCTTGTAATTTTGTGCTGAGAAAAAGTTCACTGCGTTCTAAAAAGGTGAGCTAGAAGAGGGAGAGAAAAAACTCCGCGAAGCTAAACTAACTCTAAGCAACTCCCGAGAAGGTCGTAAATCTTCGCATACTGCCTCTGGAGATGGGAGTCATCGAGGTGAGATCGAGAAGCTTATAAAAGAAAGGAATAAAGCCTGGGATGATCGGGATTATTATAAGAGAAAGAGACTCAAGGCTGAGGACCTTCTTACAGAGGAGAAGAGGAAAAGAATGAAAACCGAGCGCTTGCTCGAGGAAGAGAGAAACAAAAATGAGATTATTTCTCGAGAAAAGCATTTTTTCCAGCTAGATTTAGCTCGCTTGACACAAGAGCGAGATTGTGCTCGTAAGGAGAAATCTATTATCTCGTCTGGCAAGATGGTGATTGAGAGTTTAGAGCAGGATCTCAAGAATTTGAAAATTCAAATGGCAGCTTTGAAGAATGTCAACAAGGAGTTAGCTTCGGAGAATGATGGTCTGAAGAAGGGTTGTAATGATATAAGCATGAATCTTGCAAAGGCTAGAACTTAAAAAGACCACCTTTCTCGAATGGTCGATGAGTATCGATTAGAACTTGCTAAGCTAGGAGCGGCTTCTTCTGAAGATATTAGAAAAAGAGCTGCCCAACCCCGTTTTACCAATCAACATGAGATTACTGAGTACATGGTTGTTAAAGAAAGTAAGGTACTTGCCCTGATCATTTTGTTTTGGTGTTCTTGTTGTGTTTTCAGAGTATGGCCGAGCATCTCAACTCCACTTGTGTTTGTTTTTTGTTTTTGCAGGTATCGAAGCTAATTTGTTGAAGAAAGTTGCCGATGCCGAGTCTTCGAGGGATGATGTTGCCAATCAACTGGTGCTTGAATCAGAGCAAAAGTTAGAGTTTGAGAGGAGGGTTGAGCAACTGTCGAAGGAGTTTTCCGAGGAACGTTAACGTCGTACTGCCGATGGGAACAGACACTCCCGAGAGCTGGATCTCGAACGTAAGCGTCGTTCCGAGGACGTAGAGAGGAGTGCTGAGAAAGTGACTACCGAGTGAAATTTCCGCCTTAAGTGCCAGGAGAACTTGAGAAATATTGTTACTGCTTTCGCCCTGGTCCACCCTCAATTAATACATGGACAAGCTGCTGAAGAACTGCTTACTCGATAAGATTTAACTACTGCCCTTGCTACGAGTATGGCTTGCCGAAAACACGGTCGGTCTCTTTTTAGGGCTATTGGCATTGAGCCTCCTACCTATGGGGCCGTTGGTGCAGACGATGCCGATGCAGTACTTCCAGGTGATGAGGATTTGCTTCCTCAGGAAGTGTTTGTGAGGCTGGCTAGGGAGGAACTACGAAGGAGAGGGGTGATAAGGAACTTTTCTGAGGACCAAGGCTCTGGTATTGATGAAGATAGTGGTGACGACGATTCAGATGATGGCCACTCGGGAGGTGCCATAGATTACCTCGAGGGTGATCCCAAAGATGATCCCAAAGGTGATTCCGAAGGTGATTCGAAAGATGGCCCCAAGGATGATGTCGGAGCAAAAAATAGTAGCGTAGCCGATGATGGTGTACAGGATCTTCGGGACTTCAGAGAAAGGAGCACTGGTGGAGGTATGATTTCTTGTTTTGATAAAGGGAGCGGCTATTTATTTCAAAAATCAGCAGCGTATAGTGATGAAGAGGGTGAGGATAAGACTGAGCCTGCGAGGGAAATGACTCCTTCAAGACAAGATCTATCCGGCTTTTGAACCTATGAAGAGGACTTGGAAGCTGAAAGAGAGCTCTGGGATGAGGTGAAGGTTTTTGGAGATCCCACCCCTCGCCATGTTGTGTTACCTGGTGAAGTTTCTCCCAAGGTCTAGCAACAGACCTTTTTGCCTTTTTCATTGTTTTCTGAATGTATTTTTTGTGCCTGGCATCTCCCATATTTTGTGTTTGGATGCTGCGTTGAATATAAATATACGAGGAAACTTTTTTGTTTGATTAGAGTTTCTCCTTTTTAGTTTTGTATTTTTTCCTTTAGGAGCTTCGTGATTAGGCACGAAGTTGTCCTTGCAATATTCTAGGCTCCTAAGGTTTCTCGAGGTGTGACTCCGGGGCTTACTTCGATGTGGGAGATAGTAAACCAAGCTAGTGGGGCTTACGGATCACCCTTCCCAAAGGCTTTTATCTACTTGCCTATTTTAAAGCAAACAAAGGCTATCAAGGCCATAAGTACCCGTTTTTGCCTCGGCGTACTGGGTGGTTATCGAGGATATTAGGTATCCTCCATGAGAACATGGTGGTGTTCTGATAATCCATTTATCCCGAGTAGAGTAGAGAACTTACAGTGGGTAGCAGTTATGCTTGTGCTTCGATAATAAAGTAGCTCAATGGGGGAGTGCCGGTCAAGGATGGAGCTTAGACATGGTACTATTATCCTATCGTGGCGTAGAATTTGACCCATTTGTATCTCGCCAGCCCCTCCTCGAGGCTATAATTTTTTAGAGGAGGTCCCTCGGCTGCGTAACTCGCCCGCCATTCCCGTGAATGTAAGCGAATTAGCTGCCTCGGGGTTCCATCCACCTTTAAAGGTAGATGTTAATCCCATTTATCGTCCCCTCGACGCCTCAGAAAGAGAGGTCCTCATGGTCATGTGGTAGTGGGTCCTAATGCGTCATCGGCTTATATAGCTTAGATGCAAAGTACCCACCGCTAACGGGGTGTCTTGTGGGTAGAGGACTGTGTCATATAGCTCGTAGGGCCCTTACGACTTATATGAACATCAGCTCTGTGCCTGCTATTCGAGGTCTTTTTATGTTTTGGCGTCTGGGCCTTGGCGTTAAGGCCTTTTAATTTCATTGCGTCGAGGCACTAGGGGAGATATGGCGTCGTGGCCTGTTTACTTTATATGGCGTGAAAGCCTTTGGAGGTTTGCCTATTCGAGTAGGACTTTTGCCTAGCCAAGCAGGATCTGGAGTTTGAATCGAGGTGTAGTGCATCAAAGAATGCGATATATATATTTCTTAATAGCAGACCAAGCTACTTCCTTTATTCTTTCATTCTAAAACTGGCATTTCTTACGCATTTCTTACATACAAGGTTCTAATTAAGGTGTTTCAGATGCTTTCCCTCAACCGGGGTGCTTAGCTTATGTTCTTCGAGGTTGACTAGGCTCTATGTATCGTTCCCGAGTGCCTTCTCAATTACGTATGGCCCGGACCAGAATTGCTCCATGGTATCCTTGTTAATGTTATCCGAGTTTGGCTTGCTGGTTGAGACGCCCGGAGTTGGTACTTTGCTGCTTTCCACGAGGAATTGTTCTCTGTTTTCGGTGCAATGGCCCTTTCTCTTATTGATAGGTCGAGTGCCTTGCTTGCAGCCTGTGGAGCTTCCCATGGTGGTGCCAGTCATTCCAGCCTCGACTTCAGCTATAAATTCTCTTATACGGGACCCTGTTATCTTCGGGTGCTTTGCTTGGTTTGGGGGATCCGGCCTCGGATTCTCTCTTTCTTAAATATCAATTTCGTTGCATACACGGGCTTCAGTCGAATCTCCTAGTATTTCTGCGATTCCGAGTGGTGTTGGGAATCAGATTCTTCTGTGTAGGGTGAAGGGTACTCCCATGATGATGTGTAGCCAAGGTCTTCCCACGATGGCATTGTAGGGAGAATCTATGTCGACCACGCAAAATGGTGTTGGAAGCTCCAGTTTTCCAATGTGGATTGTTAAGGATAGCTCTCCCCTGGGCATCGAGGGCTTTCCATTGAAACCATAGACGTTGTACGAGGAGGGCACCAAAGCAGCATTTTTTCCAAACATCTTATCATATGTTCTTCCAAAGAGTATGTCCACAGAGCTTCCCGGGTCTACCAATATCCTAGGCATGGCCAAATCCTTGATGTGTAGTGTGATAACTAGAGGATCATTGTGCGATCTTCCTCCATCGGAGATATCTGCTCCAGAAAAGAAAACTGGTTGCTTTTGCCATTCCTCGAGATGCCCTTTTCGCAACTACACTCAATATCTTCTTACCATCAAAACCTCTCTTGTGAATTCTCTATGTATTGATACCTTCGGGGCTTGCCTGCAGATGTTGGCATGAACTATGGAGTTGCAGTCGCTGAATCTTGGAATGTCTCGGACTATTGTTATTACATACGCCTCTTGTTTTTCTTCTTTTGGCCGTGGCTGGCTTGGGGGTGGCTTTGGCAATTCTAAGAGGTGTTTGAATTTTTCTTTTGAGATGAAAAAGTAGATCTGGTCCTGTGGAGTAACGCAATCCTCTGTTGTGTGCCCATAGAATTTGTGAAATTGGCAGTAATCCCTGGAGTTCCGGGTATGCTTAGGTTGGTTTCCCCTGCTCCTCGGGTATCTCATCTCGCTTGCAAACTCAAATTGCTCAATGGCTCAAAGAGCTTCTTCGATGGAGACACACAGCTTTGGTAGCTTCCTGTCTTGGAATGCAGGAAATCCCGATCTTGGCATGCCGAACTTTCTGCCTTCCTCGTGTCCTCTTTGAGTGTTGTTGCCTTCGAACTCTCCTCGAGAGTCGGTTCTTCGGCTGCCGTTGTATTTTCTATTGTCGTGATATCTCCCGTCACCAACTTTGCCCTCATTTCCATATCTCCCATTATCGTTTTGCCTTTCTCTTTTCGAAAAGTCTCCTGTTTGGTTGTTCATGGCATGATCTCGCTCTTCGGGTGATAGGTTGTTTATGGTGTGTACTTGTTTCGAGATAGTTTCCTTTCCTTGAGTTGCTTGCTCCTTGATTTCCTCCAGCGTGATCCGCTCCTTTTGATATTTCTGAAGGTCTTGTAGCGTTTCTACATTCTTGGAGAAGAGTCTGTCGTACAAATGGTGACTTTTGTCGAGTGCATTCAGATATGCTCGCACCTTGTCTTTCTCCAAGGCTCCATTTCCAACTTCAATGCATTGGGCCGTCCACCTGTCTGTCAAGCTTTTAATGGATTCATCAGGCTTGACTCTAATGCTGAACAATTTCTCCACTCCTGGCTTTGACGAGTTGTTGTACAGAAAATGAAGTATGATTACTTTAGATAATTCTTCGAAAGACGAGATCGAACTGGCTGTCAGGTTGTCGTACCAAGACAAGGCTTCCCCTTTTAAACTGGAAGGAAAATATTTGCAAAGCACTTCGTCTCTGTCAGCCCAAGCTAAAAAATACTCGCAGGTACATTTTGATGTGCAGAGTCGGGTCTCCGGCCCCGTCGAAGATTGATGCAAAAACTGGCATGGTGCATTTTTACTGGTATGGCCTTGGCAAGAAGCTCGAGACTCAGTGGCGAACGGTTGACGTCGTTAATTGCTTGAGTTAGCTTTACCTTGTCAGTCGATTGAATCCTGTTATCAAAGAGTTTTGCACGAAGTGTTTTGATTTGCTCCATCATGACTTGTTGTAATGCTTGCGTCTCGGCCTCCTTCCTCGCCTGCTCATTTTCGTATATCAAGTGTATATTGTTGCCTTTTGGATGTATACTGGGTTCAGTCTTCCTGCTCGAGATCACTATCTCAGGGTCCTTGGTGTCCCCTTTGAATTTGGTGTTGCTTCTCGACGCCGAGTGCCCCTTGGATCGCGATACAGTGTGTGGGCGAGAGTGTCCCTCGCTACTTCCTTTGTAGTTTGACGTAGACTTCTCCGTAGCTTTCTTATTTGCCTCGGCTAATTTCTTTTTTAGTTTCCTTATTTTCTTGTTCTTTTGGATTAGCTTTCTGAATTATGCAGCCCTTGTAGTTTCTTCTTCGGTGGGTTGATGCACTGGCAACACTTCATACGGGATGTCGTCTTCATCGTTATCCTCGTCATTATCCTTATCTTCCTCTTGGATTTGTTGCTGAGGTGGTTCATCACCAATTGGGAATCCTTCCCCATCAGGTCCCAAATCTTCTATTTGTACTTCTTCCTCGTTTATACGTTCTCTATGTTGGACTGTGCTTGCTGCAACCTCTGGTGATAGCCCTTTGCTCGTTGAAAATATGGTGTTGTGTCTCGAAGAACCTGTGCCATGTCTCGAGGAACCTACTCTTTGTTTCGGCATTTGTTCGGATTTTGAAGTCATGTTGACAGTGACCTGTAAAAAACAAAAAACCCGTGAGGTCCATGGCGGCTGGTGCAGTGTACTAGGTCTGACATGTATCCTAGTAGACGTAACAGATTCTGTCGTGCGAGGTTTCAGTATTGATTATACTCGTTCTGACAAACCCTAACTGTTTTGGCTTATCTAGATCTACCTGCCCAATAAGGAGGTTCTGTCAAGATGTCTTATTCTTCTGAATCTGGACCCTGAGTATGGAAACTGCAAGGCTTGTTTCCAAATATAGATTTGGTATAGAAACCCTAAAATAACCCTAGATTAATTTTGTTAGCGTAAATAGTGCATCGGATTTGAAGGGTATTTCCTGGAAATTAAAATGGTTGTTTCCAAAGCGAAAGCTACCCTTTAGATTTTCGCCGAGATTCTTTTGCGTTTTGGAAAGGTTTATACTCTTCATTAGATCTATGCGTTTCAAAGTTTGGATTCTTTGAAGAAGCATTGATCATATCATATTTGATGATATGCTCAAAAACCCTTGAGCATGCTAAAGCTTTTAAGATCTCTAGACGCCCAAGGCTGTGGAGCTCATAAAATAAAAATATGATGAAAATACGATTTGATAGAAGAGCTTTAAAAACCCTAGAAAAAATTTCCCCAAAGAATTTGAAAACCCTAAATCACAGGCAAACCCTAAGTTGTTTTAATCATCCCTGTTTCTAGCGCCAAACTGTTCGAGTACAAATTTTGCATAAGCCCTTTATACTCGACAACCATCAGATCTATCAATCAAACTATGGTCTTAGAAGCCGTTATACGTTTCATGCATGAGAACGAAGAGAATAAGGACGAGACCGAAGCTAACTGGTATAAGAAACAATAAATAATAAGAACATAACTATCAATTGCATTTCATTCTGACTAGTACATGGATATGATCCTTAGAAGCTTGAGGAGGAACTAACCTAATCTCACTCTCACAACTTAGGTTACACTAAAAATCCAACCCTTACAATGGATGCCAAGCTCGCCTTATATAGGCCGAGTCTGAAATGGCTTACTGCTAAGACAAACTACTCAATCGTGGAGATGTCAGAGTTTGTCGAGTAAGGCGGTGCCTTCGGTAAGATCTTCTCCGAAGATGGCTTCGTATTCTTTCCCCCGAACTATCTGTACGAGCCTTCTCTCGTCAAGCTCTTGTTCGAGCTAGCTCTGTGGACTTATCGAAGCAAGACTGTGGTATCTTTGTGGTGAACTTAACCTCCCTGATCTTGACACGTGTCCCGAGGGTGTTTTACCCTCCACAACACGGTTACATGGATACATCTAATTTTTTTATAACAGGTTACATGGACACGAATATGTACCATACACACCATTAAAATGAGGTTTTACAACAGTTTTTAATTTTAATTTTTGACTATCAATTAAATAAAATTAATAATATATGAAATAATGATTAAGTTTTTCACAAATAATGCTTAGATTTGACTAAAATGAGAAAACAATTAGGCTCAAGAAATCTCGTGAACTACAAAAGTCCAATAATTTGCTTCAAGTAGA
>JAJJMA010336385.1:0-12014 GCA_023529015.1 Papaver nudicaule
ATTGAATCTAAACCGTTCGCCCCGCCACTCTTAATTAACAATTCTGATCTTACCAGGTGCATTCTTTCATATTAATCCATAGAAAAAATAATGGAGACATGTTCTATTAATAGTAGGTGCGTTCATTCATATCAGTCTATTTTTTTCAGAGTAAATTAGTTTCGTTTAAATTAAGACATGTTCCATCGAAACTGAACTACCGGGGCGGGGCGAAATCCCTCCCCTCTTAATCAACAACTACGATATTACCAGGTGCGCTCCCTCATATTAATCCACATAAAAACTATGCAGGAAATCATATTTCACAAATCATATTCAGTTGCATAACAGGATAGCTAAATCTGTGTCCATTGATTTCAGATTACTAAATTAGTTAGAGATTTTTTTTGGTAAAGAAAAAGAAAGATATATCGAAAAGAAAGATGTTTTAATGCACCTGGATGACAAATTAACAACGCTCGATAAGAAAAATTAATACGGTGGGGCGAAACCCCGCCACAACAAATTAACAATTGTGTTTTGGATATAGTAATTGTTGTCGCTACTGTATTTTGCAATTGTTAATATCTTAATTATTCATGTTTTAAGATAATTTTTTTTTCTTGAAGCAGATTATTTTTGTTCCAATTGAGACATTTTCCATTGAATCTAAACAATCTGAGCGAGACGAAGCAGCGTCCTTCTTAATCATCAATTACGAGCCTAAATAATAAATATCGATACAATCTCACTTCGATCATACTATGTCATGTTCTTTACAATGAAGTGAATGAAGAAAACCCTACAATTAAAGTTGTTTTAGTTTATTTATTTGTACTTTGCATAGCAAGTTATCTCTTGATTATCTTATGGTATGCACAAATAGGTTAACTGTTTTGAAACTTTTGTAAATCTACAATTTCTTTGTCAACGGTAGATGATTAACCGCAACACTAAGAACAAACCAAATATTAATTGTAATCCAAATTAATTATAACGACCCGTCCCTCCACCGATAATGTCCCACTTAGCCACTGCGGTCATCCGGCAGTGTGGGGTTTTCAACGGGCACCGCTGCGGTCATCCAACAACAACTTCCCGGGAGGTCACCCATCCCTGGACTACTCCCGCCCGAGCACGCTTAACTACAGAGTTTTTCCAACTGCTGAGTTAATTATGCTTGAAAAGGCCTCGGTGTTATGAAAGGACAAAGTATTACTGATATTCCAATCGACGAACTCTACCTGCCGAATTGGGGTATTACAATACCACCACCTTTGAATTGGAGCCGTCTTCGGCTCCGGAATATATTTTCAAGCCCAGATCTCCGACGTTCCCTGCCCCTCGTGAGACGAGCTATCTGGCACACAACCCGTCCAACGTACTCTCCCACCCTCGACAGGTGAATCGTCGTCGGCTCTGATACCATCTGTAACGACCCGTCCCTCCGCCGATATTGTCCCCACTTAGCCACTGCGGTCATCCGGCAGTGTGGGGTTTTCAACGGGCACCGCTGCGGTCATCCAGCAGCAACTTCCCGAGACGTCACCCATCCCTGGACTACTCCCGCCCGAGCACGCTTAACTACAGAGTTTTTCCAAGTGCTGAGTTAATAATTATGCTTGATTAACTGCAACACTAAGAACAAACCAAATATTAATTGTAATCCAAATTAATTGTTAAATATTTTTTTTTATCACATCTTAGAAGTATGTCAAATAGAGGTTATTGATAGCAATCTATATTCTTCACTTTAATTGAATTTTTTCACTCTAACTAAAACCAGGGGCGGGGCGGAGCCCCGCCACGCTATAACAGGAACAATCACCTTACCTGGTGCGTAGCACGGGTTGCCAACTAGTTACATTAGACAGTTGGTGCCTCTCATCCAAAAAATCCCAGGAAAGCGAGGTTCCTCTACTTTTGAATGGGATTCAAGTAAGAACGGGAAGAATGAAGCTGCATATTCTCTGGCAAAATTGATAAAATGAACGGAATTTTCCATGGCTGTCCTTTTTACAGTGATGCTATGGAAGAACCAAATGATTTTCCAGATGAAATAGTGGACCTTTTGTTTAAGGACGCCTATGATACCGGTTATTACAACTTGGATGAAAGGACTGGGATTGAAGTTTCCAAGGCTTCAACTGGAAATACCTCCAAGGATGGAGACAGGGCAGGGAACAACATTTCATGGGATCTAAGGGATGCAAAAGCAAATGTAGTGGAAGCAAATGGTAACTCAAACATAACTTCAAATGCAAGGACTGAAGGTTATTTATCAACTAGGGAAGAGGTTACGACTAGTGCTAAGGGAGAGGAATATATGGCAGAAAAAGGTCAGGGTGGTGATTATGTAGTCAAAGCAATTAGTAGTGCTGGCAACTCAACTGCTAATGTGACTGTAGCGGTGGTTTCAGCTGAAGGGCAAACTAATACAATAGGCAGCAAGGCTGTAATAACATCACTTTCCGATATGGAAGAAGAGGGTTGGGCCCTAATAGAAGGGAAGAAGAATAGGAAGAAGAATTGGAGGAAGAAATCCCTTGAACCAAGTGCTGCTAATGCGACTGTAGCGGTTACAGCTGAACTGAAGACGAATAAGAGGAAGAAATCCCTGGATGCAAGTGCTGCTAATGCAACTGTAATGGTTTCAGCTGCAGTGCTTACTAATGCAATAGGCAGCAAGGTTGTATTAACATCACTTGACGAAATGAAAGATGGGAAAGCTGTTAAAGACTCCACCACTGTTGAAGCAAGTGTGGACAGTGTAAAAGGGAAGAAGAAAGAAATCCCTGTATTTTTCTGGTGCCGAAGAAGGAATACATACTTCAACGAGGGAATCTAAACTCTGAAGTTAAGGACAAGGGTTTGGCGTAGGGAAGAAACATTACTTAGGAAACTTGTATATGGGAACTGGAATGGAAAATTACTTAGGTACCCATAACTTAAATTGACAGAATACAATCTGTTGCTAAATGCTAATTACAATTACTAATTCTGCCATGCACCCGAAAAAAAATTGCATACTCACTTATTTCATGGAACAAAGCAGGATATAAATGGTTCATCTGGCCAATCAAGTATTCAAGATCTCTTTAAGCCCAACACATTGAGTACTATACCGAAATAGTCCAAGGCATAAGCCAATCTAAGTAGCTGCAACTTATTAGCAGTCCATGGAGGAAATCTAAACCAAAATTCAGTCAAGTAACTTCTTCTCAGTATCCCCTTTTCATGGCTAAATGTATCAAATGAAAACTTCCCGTGGTACCTTCCAAAGCCACTTTGACCAACACCTCCGAATGGAATTGTTTCACATGTATACTGCAAACATCAATCCCGTAGAGTCGTCAATTCATGAGGTTTGTACAAATATACTAGTCTCTGAAAATGAACCTAAATGCATTATATTCAACATGTCTCTTATCGAATTGTCTATGTTCAGTGTGGATATGCATTTATAAGTTTAGAGAACATACTTGAATAACAGTATCGTTAAACGTTAAGCTTCCCGAAGACGTCTCATCTATCATTCGTTTCTTTAGTGTCTCATTGTTGGTGAAAACATATAAAGCAAGAGGTTTGGGCCTCAAGTTTATGAACTCAATACTGTCCTCTATTTTCTTCAACTGTAAAAGCAAAAGATGGCATCTTTTCAGCTCATTAGCATGAAAACTTAAAATGGCGGGGAAGAATCATGGAAGAGCTTGGAGTAGTAAGAAAATTACTGTTATTATTGGAAGCACTGGACCAAAGATCTCATCTGTCATAATCTCAGATTCAAGTGGGGGATTTAGCAAGATTGTTGGCTCAATGTACCTGCATTTGTAGTTTAAGAAGATTCCTAGGCTCAACTGAATTAATAACAAATGACAAAACAAAACAAAAACATAGAAAAGTTAAACTAATTGGTTTTGAGTTTCAGAATGTTTTACAGGTTAGCTTCGTCCAAAGAACCGCCATGAATGATGGAGCTACAGACTGCAGGGTCATTAAGAATCTTCTTCAATCTTAGGAAACTTTTTTTGTTGAGAATCCTTGCCATTGATTCTCTTGGATTTTCACCAAACATTGTCTTGATCCCGGTTTTCAATAGTTCGATCTAGAAAAAGAGTCAATTGACATCATACTAAAAATCAATTGTATATAGTACTATACTACTATGCTCGCATTGCCAATCTTGAAAGGAAAGAAAATGGATATTCAGTAATTACATACCAATGTAGGCGCAAATTCCTCGAGAACAAGAATATAATCGATTCCTATACAAGCTTGACCACCACATGCTCCATATTTTCCAGCAACTATTCTCTTTATAGCGATCTGTTTACTCAACATGGAAAAGAAAACCTTAAGCGACAACTCCTTCACAACATCGTTAAGTATCATTCATTTATCATCTCCTGTTACGTTATTCAGACGAGGAATAACATAACAAGAGGTCAAGAGGTATGTTCTAATTAATCAATTTCAGGTAAATCACTATGCTATACAACGTTGCCTCTTTTTATATCGTTTGAAGATGGAAGAAAGGTCGGAATACACGCCATTCATTATGAATTTTCAAACTTGAAACGATAAGAAAGAGTTCATGCATATACCTTTCTGTCCCAAGAGCTAGGTAGAGAATCAATGACAGCAGGACATTTTCCTCCTAATTCAAGGGTAACAGGCGTAAGGTGCTTCGCAGCTGCAGACATGACAATACGTCCCACTCGTGTACTCCCTAGAGAATGTGACACCATTAAGTTCATTAAATACTCAGCACTGTAAAGAATATAAAACGCCAATGCCTGGTAATACTGCCTGGTCTTGATCTCAATTCTGCTTATAAAGAACTGAGCACGAATCGATTGGTAATCTACATATCATTTTTGTGAAAATGGTGATGATTTAGATTAAACACCTGTGAAGAAGATCTTGTCCCATTTCATTTCCAGTAGTCCTTCTGCAATCATGGCTCCGCCTTCGACAACTTTTACAGCTTTGCAGTCTAAGTACATTGGGATGATGTTTGCAAGAAGGGAAGAACAAGCAGGAGCCAACTCCGAAGGTTTCAAAACAACAGTGTTTCCAGCAGCTATTGCGCCTATTAGTGGTTCCAGTGCGAGGCCTATGCTTAGACAACAAAAGTAGATTTAGAGCTACCCCGAACTTTATCTATGCACACATAACATGATATTCTGGACCCTGCCCAACTAGGTAGCAACTAATTGGATAGGACATATTATCCGTGACCAACTTAAACACCGCATTAAATGGATACTTAAACTACTTGTGATGGGTACTCACCAATTGGGAAATTCCAAGAGGAGAATATGAGAACAAGACCTAACGGTTCTGGCTTAATTTCTGCTACTGTGGGGAATGCAGCCAAAGGTAACTTCACCTGAAAATATTACAGTCTCAGTTAGTTCTATACACGGCTTAAACGATTATTTCTCTTACCCAAAGGATCAGATCAAAGCTAGCTATCACCTCCTTGAAACACAATAACATCCTATAGACTTACCTTTTTGATGGCTACCCATTGTTTCAAACTCGCCAATGCGAAGTCGAGTGCTTTTACTATAGATCCTAACTGCAGTAACAAAAAACGGAGGAAGTGTTAAGAGGAAAATGAAACCAAATTCATTTACTTCCAATATTTTGTAGTATGTGATTGATTTTTTTTTCCGTCTGGTCCACATGGAAATCTGGAAATTGATAGCACTCCTTAATCATTTTGCAGCTATAACTTTTGCAAGTTATAGTGTGAAAACAAAGAGTCTGGAGTGTGAGGAGCCAAAAGGCCAATCAGACACTGAATTTGGGTTCAGAGTATCCCCTACTCGACAAATAATATACTAACTCCATCCCAAGAAAAATAATACTTTCACTTTTTCCTTTAATCGAGGGAGTATTCTACGACTAAAATCGCTTAATTAAGTTTAATTCAATGATAGTTAATTACCTCATCTCTATAAGCTTCACAATGATGTTTTCCCACGTCTTTATAAAGCGCCTTGAAGATCTCATCTTCTTTATCACTCAGTAGAGTGAGTAAAGCCTTCAATTGAGACCTCCTCCAGCTTACACACTTCGTCTTCCCACTTATAAACGTTTCTCTCAACTCTACCACTTCCCTTTCCAAATTTTCTCCAACTGCACTCTCCATGCTCTCTAGCCTAGATCTTTCTTTCTTACTCACTCTCTTTAAAATGAAGCTCAGACTAATAATATGACTCCTAAATTGAAAATGAACTCATCTTTAATCACTCACTCACTCACTCACTACTACGGGCCTCTACCATTAATTTTATTTAACTAACTAGTACTACGTGCCCACCTCTCTGTCTTTAAACTGTACCTCTCTATACGTCTCACTCTCGATACTCATCCATATTGCATTTAAACCACCTCAACTGCTACACTGTTGGTTAGTTACTGGAACAACCCACAACCCCCACATTAAGCATCAAGTACGCGTACTGTGTGTGAGGCCAAACAATGTTACTTGCTTGATGAAGTAAGATACTATGAGTTAAACAACCTTTTTTAACTATATTATAGTAGAAGGTTGATTTGGGGCCTCTATAAAAGATGCACCTAATGAGATAAAATGGGGTCGTTTTGCATAGTATTTAGCAGTCTCTTAGTAATTATTTCCTCCGTCCCACATTAAATTGAGCTAGTTTCATTTTAGCCTAAAAATATTTCCTCCGTTCCACGTTAAAATGAAAAATGGAACTAACTCAATTAATGTGGGACTGGGGGAGTATATATTTTTTTAATAGCAACATTGTTCCTGAATGATTAGAGTTAATTTTATAGATTAGCATAAATGATCAAACTTAATATTCCCTTTGTCCAAGTTTACTTGAGAATTGAGATATTAGGGTTTTTATTTTGTCCAAAATTACTTGAGACAATTCATATATTCCCCTATTTTTTCCTACTTTAACCCTATATAGAAATCAGAATTATTATTTGAGAAATGTGCAAGGTCCAACTTTTTAAACTACTTTCACATTTTCCCACTCTTTATCAACTCCTCTACTATTTTTTTTTTCTCTCTACTTAATTTTATCTCTACACAACCCAACTTAAAAATTAGACAGGAGTTATAATTCTCCTAAAAATTAGAAGTAGTTCTACGGGATTTTAATAGTTAGGTGAATTAATAGGACTAGAGGATATTTGTGGGCTTTTATTTTTCTCTTACTATTTTCTTAATTCATGTGCAAAACTCTTTTACGGTTTTACCTCAAGTAAACTTGGACGGAGGGAGTATTAATGATTAGTATTAAGATAAGTTATAAAGGAAAATCAGATATTTAGGGGTTAGATTTGTTTTTGACAGAAGAAGAAAAAAGTGGAGAGAAAAAAAAAAAAAAAAAAAAAAAAAGGAAAAGTAGGGTTTGGTGAGTTGAGTGTCTAAAAATGTTTGATTCTTCATCTTACAAACTTACAAAAATCTTCGTTCCCCTCAACAACGATTCCGGAATGGGAGAATATTTGTTATAAAAATGCATTTTTACTCCATCCGAAACTCAATCGGGGAATGACGATTTTGATAAATTTGTGCCGCTAAATACGGAAGATGAATACTTGGATGATGAACCCAATGCTTCTAATACACAGGTGTACATCTAAATCATGTTTAATCTCGTTTTTAGGAGTTCTATCAATTAAAAGGTGTGAATTTTATCCCAAATTCGGCTGGTACAGGGATGAGTTCAGTCAGTTACATATATCCGAACCTAGAAATGACGAACAATTTGGTTCATATTTTATTAGCCGAACCTAGAGTATATAGTGTAATGGAGTCTATGTTCGGCCTATAATATGTGAGCCGAACCTATGTGGCCTAAGTTCATCTGTTTCGACAAATTGAATTATAAGCCGAATTTCAGTTGTGAAAAATGGTTGGTAGACAGAGAGGTGTTTGGCTTATTTGGAGGGCGTAGTTATAAGCCAAACCTCTATGTTCGGTTGATCCTACAAGTGGTTTCTTAAGCCGAACCTAACTAGTAACTCTTCTAACCTTGTGAAATATTTTTGTAGCTAGATTGTTTCCGTATTCGAACCAATGTGAGAAGTGGAACCCATTCAAACCATTCATGAAGATACTAAAGATCACTTGGGGCCTTGTGACTTGGTAGCTAGGTAACCAATATATGTTTCTTACTATAGATTATATGCATTCTATTCAAAAGCCTTACATTTGCCACTTTGATTATGTAGAAGTGGAAAAGTAGATTTGAAGCACAACGTTGGGTTGAGCTACATGCAAGGAAAATAAATGGCAACCTAGTCATCGGTAGAGAAAGAAAAGCTCACTCGTTAGTAATGATTGGTGAGAGAAGTGGGAAAAATGTAATTCACACGAAAAAAGGAGTATGTGTACAAGGGGAAGACCGGAGAAAAGTACAAGACTAAAATGAAGAAGAAAAATTGCCCTTTCAAGATCGTTTTCAATTACATCAAAGATGAAGATTATTTGACTATGAATGAAAAGAAGGATTGTCGTTTAAAATGAGGGGATACCAAGGTACACCACCATTTTTGAATTCGTGAACCTAGTTGATCAGAAGACTTGAACGATCTCACAAATCAATATTCAAGTAATAACCCAAGTACAATTCTTTGTTCAAGAACCGAATCCTAACAAGAACAAGTTCTCGTAGATATCAATAGAGATGGATTCACTTAAGGGTTTGGATCAACAAACTTGCAATACTTTAATTATATAGATCAGAGACAATATAATGTGGAAGGTAAAAGTAATGCAAGACACCAGAAGTTTTGTTAACGAGGAAACTGTTAGGTGTCTAAAACACCTCTCTAATTATATTATTGATTACACTTTCTTTGTTATTTTTGTTGTATTAGTTGCATTTTACGCTTTGTTTGCGTTTTGTAGCTATTTTGGAGTCTTATCAAATTGGCGCTAAGGGGCAGTCACAGTGATAAGGGGCAACCAGATGGAGGAGCCACTACAGACAGCCACGTGCAGGATAAAGGGCAGCTGGAATTCAAACGAAGTACTAGAGCACCAGAGCTTCTGTGCTAGGGGCAACCATCCACTCTTATTAACCATTTGCTGGAGCGCCTGTCACCTTCGCTCCGGGCTGCCACCTTCGCTCCGGGCTGCCACCTTCCTCTTTAAACAGCAACGACCAGTTCTCATTTCCCCTTTTCACGACTGGTTTCTGTTCAGTTTTCTCATGACCAAACGGGTGTTTGCCAGGGGTTCAGAAGGAGTTCGAAGACAAGATGAAGTGGACAAGTTTTAGAAGCAAGATTGTGTGTTCGATTTACTCCAGTTGCGGTCAGTTTCTAAGCTAGAACGAATGATGTCTTTTGGATTATCGATAGAGGATTGAGATATGATTCAGAGTTGAATGATTTGGAATGTTGGGTTTCTGTTCGAATGGTGAATGTTGCAGGGAAGGAGTTATGGAACGAATTGGAAGATCAGAATATAATTATCCCTGCCAACACCAGTTTATACACACAACGTGTTTGTGAAAAGTTCTGAATGAGCAGTTCTCGATGTTCACTTAACTGAACTGTTTCACCCGGTTTGTTCTGTCTTCTGTGAATGATTTCAAAGGATTAGGACAGGGATCGAAAGTTAAATACTGAGGTGTATGAAGATATGGAGAGAATTGGATGTGAGAATTCAGTTAAGGAAACATTGTTCCTACATTGGGTTGCAGATGAATGGCTGCGGTTAATGAAATTCTTGATACTCGAGTTTTACTGAGAGGAAGGAAGATTTGGGATTGATGATAAAGAGAAGGACTGAACTCGACGGCCAAAGAAGGGAGGTGAACACAGTTGCAGTGTCAGTTCCACAGAACTGACAGGTGACGCAGATGGGCTAGGTTTGCTGTTGACACGGACTGAAGTTTTAGTGGGCCTGGTTGTTTTGGGCTTTAGATCTTATGAAGATTTACCAAGGGACGGAATCCAAGCGGAGTGAGAAGTTTCATGTCGGCAAGGAACAAAGGTTATAAAAATGAGCTGATTTTGGCGCTGCAGACTTTACTTTGGCGCTTCAAAGTAATAAAACCATCCAAAGGGTAGTTATAAGGGATGTCTAAATAGGTATGCAAAGTCTAAATTACCCTTACACATTTAGGTTTAAATTAAAACCCTACCTTTCTATATAATTTTCTTCTCTATTCTTTTTACCACCCCCACCACCTACTACAACTGCCGCCACCACTAACATCATCACCAAAAATAATTGCCGCCACCACCATAAAAAAATAACTGCCGACAGTCGCCGCCGCCACAAAAAAAAAAATACGCCCAAAAAAAATTTTACGCCCCAAAAATATGTTTTACGCCTCAAAAATAAAATTTACGCCCCAAAAAATCTGTTTTACGCCTCAAAATTTTAGCCCCAAAAATATGTTTTACGCCCCAATTGGCCTAGTTACGGCTTGGTTTTGTGTGAGCAAAATGGAAGGAAAAAATTACGGTTTATTTTTTGGGGTGTAAAAAAATTTACGCCCCAAAAAATATGTTTTACGCCCCAAAAATATGTTTTACGCCCAAAATTTTACGCTCCAAAAATATGGTCTACGCCCCAATTGGGGCGTTAAATTCAGTTTTTACGCCTTGGTTTTTATGTTGTTACGCCCCAATTCATTTTTTACGCCCCAATTCAATGGTTTACGGCTTGGTTGCATTTTTTTTTTTTTTTTTACGGTTTGGTTTTGACGCCCCAATTCATTATTCATGCCCCAATATTTTGTTTTACGGTTTGGTTGCATTTTTTTTTACGGTTTGGTTTTGATGTTTACGGTTCACATTTTTGTGAGCACATTCCAAAATGTTTACGCCTTGGTTTGGTAGGCGTAAAACATTCTAGGGAAAAACTAGGGCATCTTTTACGCCTTGGTTTGCAAGGCGTAAAATCTACGCCTTACTTCATGAAGAATCACAAGACGTAAAAACTAGTTTACGCCTCGGTTTCATATGAAATCCAAACCGTAAAACCAACTGGTGCGAAAAAAAACAGCCCCAAATCGATGATTCTAACCTAAAAAACAATGAAAACATGATTGAAAACATGGGGTTTGTTCAGAATTGTTTATGGTTTGAGGGAGATCCTAATTTGAGGGAGATCAGAAGTGGTTATGGTTTATCGTCACTGGTAATTCAGAGAAGAAGAATGGGTTTTAGGGCTGCGATGGTGGTGGCGGAGCTATTATCAGGGGTGGTGGCGGGGTGGTGGTGGCGTTGGTAGTGAAGGAGGAGAAGAACATGGTTGTTTGTTAGCCTATTTTATAAGGGTAAAACTGTCCATTTTTATAAGGGGTTTTTGGTTTTGATTCCCGATGACCCTATTTTGTCACCCTTTGAAGCGCCAAAGTAAAGTATGCAGCGCCAAAATCAGCGCATTTATAAAAGAAAAGGGGAAAACCTAAACAGGGACATCTGGGGTTTTGAGGACTGCCGCAGTTGGCTGGTGAGACGGCCAGAGAAGGAAAAGAGAAGAAGCAAGAAGGGTTTGATGTTTGATCGTTGTTTTTCTTCTATGATGTGCTAAACCCTGCGACTAAGGCGATGGGAGGAAACTATTACCCCATGTTCGATCGGTGACGTTTTAACGAAGTTCTAATATTTCTATGCAATTGTTCAACTCACTCTGTCACTGTTTCAAACAGAGTTTTAATCGTTTAATATGATTTTCTTCATTATTTGTTATTCAATTTGATGGGTTATGCTTAGGTTAAATCATTTGATGATCCATGCTTAATGTTTACAAGTAATTTTTGCAAATCTAATTGATGAAAGTGTGAGTTAGGGTACAAAGGTTTAATGACATGCTAGAATTATTAGAATCTTTATATTTTGTTGTCGTTCAAATCATGTGGTGTGGTGAGATCCCTAGCCTTAGTTATTCCCATTACTCGTTGTCTCATATTTATTTTCCTCGTATTTGTTTTTATTCTTTTTACTATTTTCTATAAAATCACAAAATATCATTTGTGCTTGACAAATTAGGAATATTAGTTACGGCAATTTCCACC
>JAJJMA010336391.1:0-23234 GCA_023529015.1 Papaver nudicaule
AATCTGATGATAGCCTGCTCTGAGATCAAGCTTGGAAAATACTTTAGTTCCATTGAGCTCATCCAACAATTCATCTATCACTGGTATTGGGTATTTGTTCTTAACAATGATCTCATTAAGCTTTCTGTAATCCACACAGAACCTCCAACTACCATCCTTCTTTTTGACTAACAATATGAGAGAAGAAAAGGGACTATGGCTGGGTCTGATAACCCCACTTGTTAGCATCTCTTGTACCAATTTCTCTACCACTTACTTTTGGACATAAGGAATCCTGTAAGGCTTTTGATTGGGTGGAGAAGATAATGTAGTAATGGAATATGGTGATCATGGGTTCTGAAAGGGGGAAGGGTTTTGGGTTCCTTAAACACAGAATCAAATTCAGTTAACAAGGGTCTAATGACTTCAGGTACTGGTAGTGGGTTATTTACACCACTAAATGGAAAATAACTGGCCCATAATTCCATGGCTATTCTTCTTCAAGTACTTCTCACAAGCCTCACCAGACATCATAGAGATCCATGCTGCTTCCTTCATTCCTTGTAATTTAATTCTCTTACCAGCCAACATGAAAGATAAGATGAGCTTTTTGAAGTCAAACTTGACTGGACTGATCTCCTTCATCCAATCCACACCCAACACCATGTCACACCCCCCAAGAGCTAGAATCCTTACATCAAAAGTGAACTGCTGCCCTTGCATACTCCTCTGGAACTTTGGACATTTGGCATCACTGTACAATTTGTTTCCATCAGCTACAATAACTGCAAATTGTTTTGTGGGTTCTACTAAACAACTGCTCCTTCTAGCTATGCTAGGGTCCAAGAAACTGTGTGTACTGCCACTATCCACTAGTATAATAAATGTATTACCTCCCATAATCACTCCTTCAATCCTGATTGTATTGTGGGAGATGTTGCCTGAGAGGGCATGCACTGAAATCTCCACTTCCTCCTCTACTTCTTGAATTAAAAGTGTATTGTCTGTTGTTTCTTCTTCAGATTATGTCTCCCCTTCTTCCTCTGCCATCAACATGAACAACTGCTGTTTAATACACTTATGTCCAGCCTTGAAAACCTCATCACAGTTGTAGCATAACCCCTTCTCCTTTCTGGCCTTCATTTAAGCATAAGACAACTTCCTAATAGGCAGTCTTGGACTTGTGGTAGCACTCCCTTTTGGTGAAGGTGAGCTGGATTTTGGAGAAGTCACAATAGCTCTGTTGTTGTAAGGTATTTGTAGTTGTGGGGGCTTGAAGGTAGCTTTGTTATTCTTAGCTACATTTTCCCACAATGCCTCTTGCATTCTAGCTAAATAAATAGCTTGTTTAAGGCTAGAAGGACTGAACATCTGCACTGCCATCCTCAACTCTTCCTTAAGCCCACTAATGAAGCTTGAAGTAAAATATTCTTCAGTTAAGTGTTTATTCTTGGCCATCATTAAGGCCTTAAGTTCTTCAAATAACTCCTAGTACTCAATAACTGTATTCCTCTGACACAACTTGTTAAATTCTCCTACAACATCATCATGTCCTATCTCTTGAAATCTTGCACAAATGTCACCAACAAAGTCAGGCCACTCTATAAGATCCTTACACTCTTGATAATCCTGGAACCAAACATCAGCCTTACCCTCCAAATACATAGAAGCCATATTGACCTTTTCAAACTCATCCATATGGTGCAGGGTGAAATACTTCTTACACTTCATAATCCATGACCTAGGATGATTACCATCAAATCTAGAAAAATCTACTTTAGGCTTATGCTGATTAGAAAACAAGTGAGTGTTAGAATTATTACTACCTCCAGAGCCTGAATCATTAGGGCCTGAACCCAAAATACCAGATCCCATTTGCAGTCCGGATCCAGAAGGTGTATGTTGCAGTATTCCGGTATCTTTACCAATTTTGCTAATCTTGTCCTCAATAGATTTCATCTTAAGCTGCAAGGAGTCTTCTATACCCTTTTGAACTGTTTTCATCTTTTCCTCAATTTGTTCACTCAAGACTAATGACAAACTAGCCACAGTCTTCGTTGTAGCTTCATCTTGTTTCTCAATTATAGTTGCTGCTACGGAAGTCTCAACTGAGGTCATCTTCGTCGACAATTCATCATAATTCTTTATTAGGTTCAAAACCTTTTTACTGATTTCGTCTACTTCTTTTTGAGTCACCATTTTGCAATCGGTCACAAGGATCAATTGCTATGATACCACTTGTAGTGTTTCCACTACAAATTGGGTCAAGAACAGATCGAGGAAGCTGTTGGTAAGCGAAGAAAAGCTAGAGAAAGCTTCAGGGAAGGGAAAGAGGGATAGAGCAGAGAGAGAATGAAGAAAAGATAGGATTAAACACAATATTCGCTGACCTCTACAACACAGAGAAGAAATACATATAAGTGAGTTAACATGTGCGACAAGCACACTCACATCTATTACTACAAGACCGTTAAACAGAACAGTAGAATTAAAGGTTGACTAACGGCTAATGAATGAGGTAGCCCTTAACGAGATGGCTGCCCTTAGCCGGGACATGACATCATTCTCCGAAGCTAGCTCTTTATTGGCATTCTTCAAAATTGCCACTTGAACTCTTAAGTTTCTGATATCTTGCTCTAACTTCTCAATCACCACCTTGCCAGACGCACTAATCGATTTCTCCTTACGAGCAGAATCTCGCTCTTGTGTCAAGCGAGATACATCCAGCTGGAAATAGTGCATCTCTCGGGCATTCTTTTGATTTTTATTCTCTTCTTCCTCAAGCAAACGCTCAGTCTTTATCCTTTTTCTTTTCTCCTCGGTAAGGAGATTCCCAGCTTCGAGTCTCTTCCTCTTATAGTAGTCCTGATCATCCCAAGCCTTATTCATTTCTTTCACAAGTTTCTCAATTTCACCTCGATGGCTCCCATCGCCATCACAGGAAACATGGGTAGACTTACGACCCTCTCGGGAATAAGTACCAAGAGCCAGTTTAGCTTCGCGGAGTTTTTTCTCCCCTTTCTCTAACTCTCCTTTTTTAGAAAGCAAAGGTAGAGGAATTTTCTCAGCACAAAATTATTTAAAACAACACAATCACAAGACAACAAGTTCATACCTATTTGCTTCATCTTTTCGCGCGCGCTACGAGTCTTTTCTGCAGCAAGCTCTTCTTGCATTCGAAGAAACTTTCGCTCAAAATACTCGGCCTCACCAGACAAGCCAAAGGAATAAGCCAAGAAGCCAGATGCATGGTAATCACCCTATCAAAAACACAAAAAGCACGCCAATTCTTAGCCAAACTCAAGGCACGACGGGAAAGTCTCGAAGAAAAGCAACTTACCATTTGAAGCATAGCTAGATTCTCCTCGTAAGACAAAGGGGGATGGCGAAGATCATGCTCCACTCTGAGGCAGTCACCACCAATCACATCACCAAACTTCTTGCAGAACTCAGGATCCAGAGGATTTCGCAGTGGATCAGACGCATGGGAATTGAAGCGGGACGAGATTTCCAGGGCAAACTCACTAGGATTGTAATTCTCGAAAAACACTTCTTTAAATCTTTTGGCAGTATATGGTTGGATGTGCTTACCGGCGAAGCTTAGAGCAGGCGGAAATTTTGAACTACGAGGATAACTTTGAACTATATTCTTGGGAAGATCAGTGCCACTGGTCGAACCATCCTTTCAGGGAAGTAAAACATCAACCATATGAACAACCTTCCCAGCAGGTATAACTGGGGTCTCGACTGAGGCAGTGATCGTCACAGTAGCAACAACCATGGCAGAGGCAATAGAAGTCGAGGCAGGGGTGCTCGATATAATGTCGCTCGGCACAGTGACAACAGCCATGGCAGAGGCAGTAGAAGTCGAGGCAGGTGTGCTCGATATAATGTCGCTCGACACAGTGGTAGCAGCCTTCTCGGAAGCAGCAGTATTAAGCGGTACATTAACAGACTCCGAAGGTGGTAACTTATCGGAGAGACGCATCCACACCTTTCCCCCAATGGCTTCGTAGCTACTCTGTGCTGAGTCAATATAGCCGCCTTTGTAGACTTCTTATACACAACCTTCCTACGAGGCTTCACGACCTCTTTCTTCCTCTCCTCAAACTCAAAAACCATGGAATCATCGTCCAAACTTAAAGCTTTCACAGGTACAGCATTGCCCTGTAGGAGAAGTTCCGTCTTTCTCAGGAAACAAATAGAGGCAAGTATTCATACTCGAAGGCAAAAACACATCTCAAGACAGTTCGTATTTGTTACCTGATTCATAGTCCCTTCTCCTGCACGAGGACGCTTTAAGTTTCTTGAAACATCTCCAGAAACACTTTTCCCCTTCTTTAAGACTCGTCGAGACAACTCTTTCTCCTCGTCAGAAAAATGAATAGTAAACAAGTGCTGAATCGAGAACTGGTGGCCTGCCTCGAACTGCTTTCGAGGAAAAAAAAGGCATGCATCCTTCCAGCCTCGGAGAAGGGGGCCAGCTAGCAACACAGGCTCTGAGTACCAATCCTCGTCCATCGAGTAATTTAGAGACCCAGGAATTATGTTTGCCCTCCCATTCACGGTTTTGAAGCAAACACCCCAAGGAGCTGCCTCGTTATCTAATGTTAGGAAAGGCTCGTAATGATGAAAGAATTTCTCGGCGGTAAAATAGAACCTCGCCGTGGAACCAGCTTCGGAATTATCTTCGGAGCGGGCAATCCATTCATTGATTAATTGAGTCGAACTACAGGTAAGTTGCATTATTCCACGAGGACTAGGTAAGGAACAGAGAATCTCAAGGAATAAAGGGTTGGATGGCCGATAAAAAGGAGGAATCAACCCAACAAACATCTGATGGAATGTAATCAAGAGCTTATCCTCGCCACACTTAAACTCTTCGACCAACTCTGGAGTCAGCCGGCCACGGGGAGCATCAACGGCCTTTATATCAAAAGAATCGGATTTAAAACCCAAATTCTTCATCATTGAGATAAGGGCATCGACTTTAGAAGGAGAATCCATAAACAAAAACAAAAAGGAGAAAGGCACGACTCGCCGGCGTCGGAAGTTGCAGAGATCAGAATGGCTAAAGGCCTTAAAGGTGATAAAAGAGAGAAAAGAGTTGTCTTTAGCGGATAATAGGAAGATTAAAACAAAGGGTACCACCAAGTATCGCCTGAGAAGCTCTTGATCAGAAGATAAAATTTCAGGGTTTTCGGAAGAAGTACATACCGGAGCCATGGAAGAAGAGTACGAAAAGGCAAAGTTTTTTAGAGGGAGAAAATAAAACTTAAATAGTAGACGGAAACCGGCGCTACCAGTTGGAAGGTCAAAAGGTAGCTAAAATCTCGAGAACAAGCAGAACGTGTCATAAAACGTCACACCTGGCAGCTAGTGGGGAAAGTGGCGAGAAGAAGATGACGAAGAAGAAATTTCCTTCCCAAGCATCTTCGATACAAGTAAAGGAAAGAGGCAAACTGTAGAGGGTAAAACACCATGAGGACACGTGTCAACATCACCATAAGGGATTCCATAGGAGGCGATGCTCGCGGTACTCAAGAATTCAAGAGAAGTGGCTCGTACCAAAAAAAGAAGAGACGAAGGAGTAAAATGCTTGGGACACTAAAGATATTGAAAACAGGCTAAGTTCGAAGAGAAGTCTACGAATGACAAAGATCCTCGAGACGGCATCCCGAAGGCACCGACTTACTCGACAGACTCTGACATCTCCACGATTAAGTAGTTTGTCTTATTAGCTGTAATCCACTTTCGACTAGGCCTATATAACGCGAGGTCGAGTTCCGTTGTAAGGGTTGGAATTTTGGTGTAACCTTAAGGTGTGTGAGAGAGATTAGGTTTGTATCTCCTCAGGCCTCTAAGCATCATTTCCATCTACCGATATCCAAAGAAATGTAAGTCCCGATTATACTTTATTTGTTATCATATTGATTATTGATGTTTATTCATCTCGATATTGTTCTTGTCTTCGTAGTAATCTTATTGATATCGTTACATGCAACTAGACCATAGTTTAGACTTGTAGATCTAATGGTTGTCGAGTATAAAGTACCTATGCAGATTTTATACTTACACATCTATAATGATTATTTAATAAATTTTTGATTATAAAAAATTAATGACAAACTAATTAATAAAACACATAAATATTACATGGTTTTAATGGAAAATTATGACCCAATAATCATTTAAGGGATTTAATGGGAGATGAATGACCCACAACAACCACAACCCTTAGATCTCACATTTGGCGAGATCGCAACGGCCCGTTTGTCTAAGCAAACTTGTCTTTGATGTGTTTTTATATTATAGATTAGGACATGTTAATCGTAATTAGTTACCCTTTATAAACTGGGATGGAATACGGTTCGTAGATCTCACTCCCTTAGTGAAGGGCCTCGCCCCAGAATAACCAGGCTTTAAAACCTCTAATTAAATTGGTGAATTCCTCATTTAATATTACTCAGAGAGTGCTTATGAATTGTCCGTAACAACGTATAGGATTTTAGAGTAAACTCCCGCATGAATCCTTCCGTCAAGCCTGGCCGAGTGGAATACAAGGAACACTTTAATCTCTGAGTCTAAAAATAATTGAAAATGTTGTGGCAAAAATGAAAACACAGAAGACGTAAACATAGTTGAGTTGGGCTTACATTTTATATGGGCTAATTTCCTTGAAGTATTGGGGCTTTGGCTCTATCATGCCAGTCGTACCGTTGCATTGCCTCAGGCAGGAAGTTCCTGACCTTCAACCTATTCTTTTCTTCTCTTCCTCTCGAGAAAACGTCTTCTTCTTCCTTCCTGGCTTGTACATACTCCCAGTCTCTCAAGTCTCAACACTCAATCCATGGTGAGTGATATTAATCTGAATATCACTTGCTTTTAATCTAACCTTTCTATTAACCCAAATTGTATTTCTAGGGCAATACTTGCTAGTATACTGTTTTGGCATAGATTAATTTTATCCATGGTGAATGAAAGAATTTGTTGATTAGTGTATGTTTGGTTGATTGTAGATATGGGTCAGAAAAGAAGTCAAGCTTCCGCATGTCAAAATACAAAGAATAAAGAGAAATTCACCCAGTCTCTTGCAGGTTCTTTTCACAAATGTGCTGATTTTGGGGCTGCAGAGATTTCTTTGGGGCTTCAAAACAATAAAACCATCCAAAGGATAGTTATAAGGGATGTCTAAATAGGTATGCAAAGTCTAAATTACCCTTACACATTTAGGTTTAAATTAAAACCCTACCTTTCTATATAATATTCTTCTCTATTCTTTTTACCACCCCCACCACCTACTACAACTGCCGCCACCACTAACATCATCACTAAAAATAATTGCCGCCACCACCATAAAAAAATAACTGCCGACAGTCGCCGCCGCCACAAAAAAAAAATACGCCCAAAAAAAATTTTACGCCCCAAAATTATGTTTTACGCCTCAAAAATAAAATTTACGCCCCAAAAAATATGTTTTACGCCCCAAAGTTTTAGCCCCAAAAATATGTTTTACGCCCCAATTGGCCTAGTTACGGCTTGGTTTTGTGTGAGCAAAATGGAAGGAAAAAATTACGGTTTATTTTTTGGGGCGTAAAAAAATTTACGCCTCAAAAAATATGTTTTACGCCCCAAAAATTTACGCCCAAAAATATGTTTTACGCCCCAATTGGCCTAGTTACGGCTTGGTTTTGTGTAAGCAAAATGGAAGGAAAAAATTACGGTTTATTTCATGGGACGTAAAAAAAATTACGCCCCATTAGACTAAGAAAAACAAGGCGTAAAAAAATTACGCCCCAAAGAAACCACCTTGCATTACTGTTGTTTCTCGCAGAAAGGTATAAATTTCCTTGCCATGTTCCAAAATCACAAATTTTTCTTCTGATTATTACATTTTTAAAGCTGAAATAAAAAATGGGTTTTCTTTCTTGTGCTCTGTTTTCCATCAAAATCTTGTCAAAAAGATCACAACTTAACCAAATCACCATCTTTGGTGATTTTTTCTACATGGGTTTCTTTGTTTTTTGTTCTCTTCTCCTTCAGAACTTCTCCAAAACTGTTAGATTCTTGTTTGTTCTGTTTAGCACTTTTCAATCTTAGAAACAGAGCATTTATGTATGATCTTTCATAAAGATTTTTTTTCCTGATATTCTTGGACTGAATCAAGATATTGTTATCTATAAATGGGTAAATTTCTTTTGGATTTACTGGTCTATATCTATACATTTACATGTTCCAAGTGCAATAAATTCTCACAGATGATCATCATTGTAAAATTAAATTAGTAGTACTAATTTCATTGAAATGAATTTCTGTAGACAAAGGGAAGAGTACCAAGGGGGGAGAAGCGTTACAACAGTAACAATAATCATCATCACAGTATTAAGGAACAAAAAAAGCAAGGTAGGGTATATGACGTGACTGAACCAGCAAAACATCACCACCACTCACATGCTTATGATGATGATAACGATGAAGTTGAGCAACAACAATATCACCACCATTACATCCCTAGTCATCCTCAAAGAATTCCTAAAGCTGTTGATGAAGATCTTTACAAAATCCCTCCTGAACTTCTCTACAAACCCAAAAGAGTAAGAACCATTACCAGCCTAAAGTTTGATTACTCTAAAGTTTTCGGTGGTTTCAATGGTTGGTGGTGGTTCATTCAATACACTTACGCCCCAAATTTATACACTTACGCCTTGGTTCATTCAATACATTTGGTTACGCCTTTGTAGAAATAAGAAAAAGAAAATTTACGCCCCAAAAATGTATGCCCAAAAATAAAATTTACGCCCCAATAACCAAGCCGTAAGTTAAAAAAAAATCATTTTGCTCACAGAAAACCAAACCGTAAGTAGCCCAATTGAGGCGTAAATAACCAACTGAGGCGTAAATTGGTAAAACTGAGGCGTAAAATTCTTCTGTAACCAATTTTTTTATAAACCAAAACTTACGCCTTAGTATACCGGGGCGTAAATTCTAAAATAATACGGTGGTTTCAATGGTTGGTGGTGGTGGTGGTGGTGGCGGCGGTGGCGGTGGGAGCAGAGGGCGGCTAGTATTTATAGGTGGTGGTGGTGGTGGTGTTGGTAGTAGAGGTGGAGAATGAGAGAAGAAGAGGATATGTATATCATGAAAGGGTAAAACTGTCACGTTTTATAAGGGGTTTTTGGTTTTGATTCCCGATGACCCTATTTTGTCACCCTTTGAAGCCCCAAAGAAATCTCTGCAGCCCCAAAATCAGCGCATTTTCACAAGTATTTGGTTAAAAGAATAGTTGAGGATGGGTGGGAGCAATGAGAATGTTGGGGTTGCTCACAATGATATTGAATGACAATGGGCTCACAATGCTGCTGTGGCTCAGGCTCACAGTACCTCAAAGCTCAAGCTCAGTGGCCAACATTTATTGGTATGGTACAACCAAACTGGCACTAGTGGATGCGACTCAGGGCCATGCGTCAGAATCGAGTCCTAGTCAAATGCTTGACCACTTGGTTATCGTGGACACGAAGCAAATACAAAAATTTCAAAAAAGTAGAACAGAAAAGACAAACAAATTACTGGATACTGAGCACTGTGCAGACGAGTCCTTTCTAACAGTAGTAATAAAGGAAAATGGTGGGAGAAAGAGCAGGGAAAATGGGTTTCCGTTTTTTCCTGTGAAAAACTGCTCTCTCGCACCACCACCATTATAGTGCACTAGTGAAAAGCCAAAAGGAAGGAAAGGGAAAGACTAAGAATCAAGAGAGTGTGGAAATGGAAAGAGGAGAGGATGGAGATGAAGAGAAGATTTGCAGGATATGTCATAGTCCTGGTGATTCTGAAAACCCTCTTCAGTATCCTTGTGCTTGTTCTGGGAGTATGAAATTTGTTCACCCAAAATGTCTTCTCCACTGGATGAAGCAACAAATCACTTTCCAATGCGAGGTTTGGCTCTTTCTTTCTTTCTCTCTATCTCTCAATCTGTTGGTTAGGGTTTTACTCAATCTGCAATTTGTTGAAACAGGGGATTTTTGTACTTCTTTTTATTTGCCTTGTATGTTAGAGTAATGTTGTTAGTATGGTTTGCAGGTATGCAAACACAAATTTTCTGTATATCGTGTTTATGCTGAAAATACTCCAACAAGACTTCCTCTCAGAGAATTTGTGTGTGGAATTGCAATGAAGGCATGCCATGTTCTGCACTTTTGTCTGCGGATTTGTTTTTCAGGTTTTCACCAATTCATTATGGAACCCTTATTCGCATTTTGGACATGGCGTTTGTACCTTGTGTGTGGGGGGAGTGTTTCTGTAGCACGAGAATTGGTTCATAGACATATGTCTCTTTCAACAATTATGATGGACTGGTTGTATGGAATTCGTTATATCTTAGTTTGGAGGTTGATTGTGAGTGCCGTATCACATCACTTAGCTTACTTAATAGGATTTTTAAGAGGATTTTTAAGAGGATTAGAGGACGCGGAGGCTGGGGTTCATGTTGCAGTAGCTCCTGCACCAGCTAATAACAGGAATCATAATGTTGATGAAGTTGGTGAAGATGCTGGGGAACGGCAAGCTATTGTTGGTGTAACGAATGCCGATAGTGTCACATTGTGGTTAAGATTGTGGGCAGCTTTTCTACGGTTTGTTCCTACGCTGATGATTATTTTGAGGGCAATCAAGCTTGATGTTCCTCTACAAAAGACTTGCATTCAGTTGGTCGAGGATTTAAAATCAGTAAGTTTCATTCCTTTTATACCATTCTATTTACATTAGTATTTACCAGAAATTTCAGCCTCAATTGGTTTGGTTTATGAATTGCTTTCATACTGAAGAAGATTTTATATATATGATAAGTTAAGCATATAGTACAAAAATGGATATACATCTAGTTGTCTGTTATCAAAAAATAAAAATCTAGTTGTCTGTTATCTGTCTAAGACCAGTTCCTAATACAGTTACTACAATGGTCTCACCTATTATTGTACTGGTTTGTTATGTGAGCTATTATTATCTTTATTGGACCAGACATTGAGGTCAGCAGGTTTTCGCTTATTTGAGTTCTGTATCATTTTGGGTGAATCCTCTTGCCCCATCCATGAAATATATCAGAAATCGGTTGAAAAGAATTACGTGACACCATTCTCTTGTATTTCTTTGCTTTAGTTATAATATTTATGTGCTATGACTATTTGTGTATTTTTCAGTATAAGAATTTAATACATATAATGGCTCTAAGGTTATACTCTCTTTGTCTTTTGCAGCATCTGGTTATCAATTTTGGGTTGATATTTGTGCCGTTCTTGCTAGGACGATTCCTTCTCCACGGTCTTTCATGGTGTTTCTCTGCAGCTTTTTCAGTGTTCATGCTAATTACAAAGTTGGCATTCTATATAAAAGATGGCCTTCTTTCAAGTGCTATAGAAGTGGTTGCTGAAACCTTGACTGCAAACAGAAATGGACCAGGAGAAAGTGTAGGCAAGCCACTTTTAGTGAACCGAAGCTCAGGCCTATACGATATTATTGCTCTTGCTACTGGATATATGGCCATTGTGTCTTTGGTCATTGTGTTTTTGGTCTGTGTTTGCGTTGGTACGCCTATCAGAACTGTTGCATCAAAGATACTAAGGAAATTCCTGACTACATATCAATTCTTTTTGACAATTAGTCTTGGGGTTCTTCCTTTGGCGTATGGTTGGTGGCTAGATGTTTGTACCATTACGGTGCTTGGGAAGTCAATTTCCGATAGGGTAGACTTCTTTTCAGAATTTCCTTTTCTGAGCTCTTCAATGCATTGGATGGTAGGAATCATATACATGTTCCAGATACACATGTTTTCAAGCCAGGTTCAAAGGGTACTATTCTTTAGCCCATTTGATGAAATTGTCAATTTTATTGTGTACTTATCAGTTTCTTGTTTAGTTGTGTTATCTGATAATATATTACCTTTAACTACTACTTGTTCAGGTTTTGCGTAAAGAAATTCAATGCTTTCTTCAAGATTTAGCAGATCCAATCTACATCATTTTACGTGTACTTGTCGATGATGTGCAAGTGCAAGCTAGTCAGTTTCTGTTCATCGTTGCCGTTAATGGCATTTTTATAGTATTCCTAGTATGTTTACCAATTTTACTAGCCATGCGATCGGCACCAACTATCTTCCCTCTGCATATTTCGTAAGTTGCCACCTCATACTGGTGAACCACATTTGGGCTTCTTTTTCTGTTTGCTATGACATGTAACATTTAACCAGTTTCTTTCAAAATTGCAGTGTATCTGACCCATTCACTGAGATTCCTGCAGTCATGCTCCTCCTACAGATATGCTTACCTTATGCAATTGAACTGTGGGAAACAGTTGAAGCTCTTCTCCATCAATGGGTTACTGTAGTTTGCCATGTTGTTGGCTTAAATGGTTTCTTGCGTTCTAGATCTAATGGTGGGAAGGATAATGTGAACGTGGAAAGGAGGCAAGACAGACTGCATGATGACCTCATCTCTGCTCAAGATCCAAACAAAAGTATTTTCACCTCACAGAATTTCGATGGTGTGGAAAACCATTCAAGTGATTCGGTTGCTAACGTGTAAGTGATTTCAACTGTAATCTTTGTTTATGAGTTTGAGTAGCAGTAGAAAATTTTGAATTTTATCATATTCACTCTATCAAAAGATATTCTTATTTCTGATATCGAAAATGTTCAGTAATTGCTTTAGAATTGTCAGATTTGGTGACATGAGATATTTTCATGCACCTGTTACAGTATCTTGTCTTCTGCATCAAATTTAAGCTGATATCTTCTACTCTCTCAACTATTTGCAGCTATACTTTTGTACTTCGAGTTGTGTTGTTGGTTGTTCTGGCGTGGATAACTTTCCTCCTCTTCAGTTCATCTTTGATAATCGTATCCATACCACTAGGACGTGTACTGTGCAGTTCCATTTCTAATCTCCCAATACTTCATGGCATCAAATGCAATGGTAACACACTTGTAAACATTGTACTTCTCTGCTCAATTCCATGCTTTTTAGATGGATATTAACTTACAGTAGCTTTCGACTTTTCTCATTAGATCTCCACGCCTTCTTTATTGGAAATTTGTCCATCTGGATTTTTATCACTGGAGCAAAATACTCTATCGAGCACTTCAAAGCAAGGAAAGCGCATCTATGGTTCAACGATATCAGCAAAAAAAGTTGTAGTATTGTTAAGAATTATGCTCTATTATCACTTTGGGTATGGAACTGATGTGATGGATATTTCTGTTTCTTTCTTAACAGTATTTAATATCTAAGTTCTAATGTTAATATTTGTCTTTTGGTTTCAGATCATTGTTATTCCAGTGCTAATCGGGCGTTTATTTGAGTTGTCGTTCATGGTGCTAATTCGAGCATTGGTGGTTGAAGCTCCAGTTTTACTCTTGTGTCAGGATTGGGCAGTCGGGGTCTTCTTCTTTGAACTGTGGAAGATGCTGGTATGTAATGTATGCAACTCTTTAATGTATGCAATTCTTTACTGTTTGTTATTCCAGGAGTCAGATAAACTTGAGTTGATGCCTAATCGAATCATTTCGAGCATGAAACTCTAGTACTTGCCTACATGAATTTACACACAGGTCTCTGGTCTTAGAAGCCTCCCTGAATACTAAAGAAAACTTGTTAAAGTGTGACAATACCAATTAAGATACTGTACAAGTTTTCACTGGGTACAAATTTCCCTTCAAGTCACTTATATCCTATCTGACTTGCGTTTTACAGGTTTTGCTGAACCATAAGATTGTTCTGGTGGATGAAAGTTGGCGGATTAAGTTTGAGAGGGTGAGAGATAATGATTTCCTAAAGCTTCCAGGGAATTGGATACTGCAGGAAATATTGGTCCCAATCCTCGTGAATCTGTTATCGTCTCTCTGTTTACCCTACGTTTTCGCAAGATGGATAGTCCCCTCGCTTGGGTTTTCGCAAACAGTAAACTCAACTGTCTATCAGTTTGCTTGGGTAGCCTATGTGACCATAATTATCCTGTTTTCCTGTGCCAAAAGATTTCCTCTCTGGCTCGCCAACCTTCACAATTCTGTGCGAGATGACCGCTATTCAGGTTTGGGGCTACAAAATTTTGGTGAAGCATCACTGCATTGCCAAATTGAGATTGATGAGTTGGTGAGATGGCTATCAGAGTCTCAAGGACGCTAATGTCATCAAGGAAGAATGTAAAAATCAAAGGTGAGCTGTTTTAGCTGTTTAGTTCTTTTGTTAATGCCTTACACTGTGAAATAAGCTCCACAGTATTGCTTGTAAATATACAGAAGAGGTGCTTCGCCTATTTAGTAGGATTTTCTGTACTACACGTAGGAAGGTTTCGGAACTAGTATCATTTTGAAGTTTTGCTTTGAACATATTATACTTGGGAGTACTGCAAAAGAGAAGTGAGGCTCTTGTATTGGAATTGTGAGAATTTTGAAAATCTGAGCTACTTATGATTTATCTCATTGTCATTCCGGAGAGTGGAATCTGGATTCTGGACCACTTTCTGTCAGTTATTTGCCCTTTTGACCAAGCTACACATGGTTATTCCAGCTTTCTACCAGTGGTACGTTATGGGCTGCTATTCATCGATCATTGTTGTGAAGAATTTCGGACCATTTTAAGACCTGGAATTAGTTGTCAGCATTTCTCCATTTCCCATCTTGTCATGTACAACGTGTTACAGGCTAGGGGAGTTCTTTTCTGACGGCATACTATTTTGGTTAGGGGATACGTCTTTAAATTTGGTCAATCAAACAATGTAATTACAAAATTCAGTCTATGGTGATTAGCATTTGGTAGTGCATGCTTAACTTCTTCGATTAGAAAACAAAAAACACAAATTGCAGACAACAACTTCAGCAGCTAAAAGTCTTAACCTCAAATGTTATCGCTTACCCCAGCAGTGAATTTTTATTTCTTTACTTCTGCTTGTTTTTATGCACCACTGTTGACTTGAATTGTACCCGGCAGTGGTACCACTAGCAAAATAGAAAATCAAGATATGATCAGAATGTTGTGCAGACTAGCCCTTAGAACAACAATGGGATGGGTGCCAAAATCTAATACTAGGCCCTGTAACTGTCAAAGCAGTCAAAATAGCCCAAACCCTAAAGAAGCCCTACCTACTATTTTCATCCTCTCCTCTTCTTCATTTGCCAACAACTCAGCTACTAAAAAAAATACTAAGATTTTATTTTTCCGGTGAATGGCAACTTTCTCTATCTCCTCCGTTGAAATCCATACCGGAAATTCCATTATCAACTCCATTATTTCTATTACCACCACCACTGGTACTGCTACTACTCAGACCTCCATTATTTGCTAAGCTTTTTGTCCTCTTTGTATTCCGTTTTTTCTCAATTTAGGGTATTTACTGTACTGGTTTTACAATGGCTGTTTCATTGAAGAGCTATGGTACTTGCTCCCTTGGTGCTAATTCCTTTAACAGGTAACTTTAATTTTACTTAGTTTTTTGAATTTTTTTTGTGCCGGTTAAGTGTTTGTTAAATTGTCTAAAGGAATATTTATTTTTATTGCTGTTGTGTGTAAATCTAGTACAATATCAAACACTTAAGACAAGGAATCAAGAATGCTATTGAATATCTCGTCGTTTAATTAAAATTAAATCTTTTTAATGTATGAGTAAATGAAGATGAACAACAAAAATTTCTCCAAACCAGGTTTTGGACTTCTGGACATATTTGGTAGTTTGAGTTCAAATCAGACTTCATCAATTTGCAACTTTTAGTGTAATTTTTTTCATGGGAGTTGTTTTTCTTTTTTATAATCTGGAAGCCTTCAATGGCTGCTTGGAATTGATTGCCATTGACCCTTTACTTTGAAGGGAATGTATTAAGATTTGAGCTTCTAATTTGCTTACTGAAGTTGGGGCCTGTAATTGTAGCATGTGTTATCAATTGGTGACACATTAAAATGCTTTTTGTTTGTCGTTGTAAGGAATTATTTGAGTTCAATAACTGTTGCTATTTGCTTCTAGTCCACAAAGTTAAATAACAAGAATGAAACATGTTCAATTTTGGTTCTGAGGAATGTCTGAATGATAAATCAAATGCGTTCCTCAATCTAGCATACTTATTCTGCAAAGCAATCTTTTAATTTTCCCCCCTAACTGATTGTGGTATCAGCAAACTTATTTATATATCGGATAAAACATTTTTTTAGTGGCTGTCGGAAAGTATCTTTCAACTAGTGTACAATAAACACCAATTGCTTACTATTCTTGCTATATGAATCTATTTTTACATTAGTTTTGTTGTTCTGATGTTATTAGGAGGAATGGGAGATGGGTTTCCCCACAGGCAGCTGTCGTACCTAATTTTCATCTCCCAATGCGCAGTCTTGAAATAAAAAACAGGTATGTTCTTAATAAGATTTTTTCTCTTCTCATGACCGTCTGCTAAGAAATTATCTCATGCGTATCTCTTCTGTGACTTGTATTTCTACTAGTTTAAAACTTTAAATCGTTTTTTTTTTATTTTTTTTGTCAAAAAACTGGTTATAATTTTTTTAGGAACCAAGGAAATGGATGCAGATCTTAGTGTTTGTAGCCCTCTTAGTGTTTATTTTGCACTAAGAACTTTGAATGGGTGGGGTCCGTGGAGACAGAAGGAAAAAACAAAAGTCGTTACATGTTACTTGTCTTGATGTTTCTTTTGAACTAGAAACCTTGAAAATGTTTGGTTTCAGCTGGTACCTATTCGTGTGTTATGGGAGTGTCTTTATAAGTTGTTTTTGAGCTACCCAGATGTAATTTATGATAGCGTACATCTGCAGATCGCTTACTTGGTGCCTTTCATAGAAGTTTCATAGGAAAACTGGTATCTTATCCTGAAGTAGCTGGGCATATTTTCTTGATGACCTTTCCTAGCCTTATCAGGAAAAAGTTCTTTTTTTAACTTTTTTTAGTTTGTCGAATAATTTGATAATATTAGAACTATCCAAACCATGGCATACTTGTACTTCGGTGTGATTGGGCATGGACTACTCAAGAGGCTGTTCTTAGCTGCTTCTTTACGTGTCTTTGAATTTGTTCTGTGCAGCACTTCATCAGATTCAATAAAGGCGCTTAGATTGATCACAGCTCTTAAAACTCCATACCTGGCTGATGGTAGATTTGATCTTGAGGCTTACGATGCATTGATGAATATGCAAATCAGAAATGGTGCTGAAGCGGTGATTGTAGGTGGCACAACTGGTGAGGGCCACTTAATGAGTTGGGATGAACATATCATGCTCATTGGACATACCGTAAACTGCTTTGGTGGGTCAATTAAGGTAATTGGAAATACTGGAAGTAACTCAACAAGAGAAGCCATCCATGCTAGCGAACAAGGATTTGCTATTGGGATGCATGCAGCACTTCACATCAATCCTTATTACGGGAAAACGTCTTTGGAAGGCCTTGTAGCCCATTTAGAGGCTGTTCTTTCTATGGGTCCCTCAATCATCTACAATGTGCCGTCAAGAACAGGCCAGGATATCCCTCCATCTGTGATCCAACAGCTTGCACAGCATGCTAACATGGCTGGTGTTAAGGAATGTATGGGTAACAAAAGAGTAAAAGAGTACACGGATCAAGATATTGTAGTATGGAGTGGAAATGATGACGAGTGTCATGATTCAAGGTGGGGATTTGGTGCTACTGGAGTTATTTCTGTCACTAGTAATCTGATTCCTGGGCTGATGCATGAGCTCATGTTTGGAGGCCCTAATACTAAGCTGAATTCAAAACTCATGCCCTTGATTGATTGGTTGTTCCGTGAGCCTAATCCAATTGGAATAAACACTGCTCTGGCACAGTTGGGGGTGGTGAGACCAGTGTTTCGTCTACCTTATGTCCCTCTCTCTTTAGCCAGAAGAGAAGAATTCGTGAACATAGTTAAAGAAATTGGGCGGGAGCATTTCATTGGAAACAAGGATGTTCAAGTTCTTGATGATGACGACTTTATTTTAGTTGGTCGCTATTGATCTTGTTTAGGTCATGTCTGAACAACTTTTTTTTTCTAGGTTTTTGTTGATAAGTAGAGTTTGTGGAAGAGCTGACGCTTAAACTTTAAGGTTGAATCAGTTTGAGTTGGTATTTGTCTCTGTAAGAATTTTTTTCTCTCGTTCTTTTGCAGATGCTGAGCTACTGTACGAGATGACACAAATTGAAATTTGTCTCCTAAAGAAGAGTTCTTATGGAGTTATGTTTTCTTATGTTTTTCTTGATGCTGATGCTGATGCTCAGGCTGATGCTGATCCATCAAGTTATATTCTACATGTTATGTTATAATTGATTCAGCATTTTGTTTTGTTGTTGATGTGGAAGGGTATAACCCCAATGTAGGATTCTTTGAGTTGACAACATTCTCCAAGATAGATTTATCATCCTCGAATGAACCAAATTACGCAATTCTATTATATCTGTTGGTTGGTTCTGGACCAGCTTTCTTTCGTAATTTCTGGATTCTGTTTACCATTTCATGCTGCAACTCCTGCCTGGTGCAAACCCAAGAGCAGCATGCATGACATCATTGTCCCTAGCAGCCTCTATTTCTTCCTGTCCATGTCTTCTGGACTCTTTGAATCCCATAACATCTAATACATGTTCTGCTTGTTTCATTTGCTTTTCAACTGCATTCATGTCTTCCCAATACATAAAACTCGCCAAATGTGAAGAGACATTAGGAAGGCTCCAAATGAAGCCCACAAAAGTTAACAAACAGCAGATGCAGTACATGGGATACAGGACTGCTAGATGTTGATTGAGGAGGTTCCTTTTGGGGTGTATGTATCTTTATCTGCTGCATAGCACCACCACATAACTAGGATCTCCACATTGTCCACAATACCTACTTGGGTTGCTGGAAGTCACCCTTTACACGACACTAATCAAAAGTTATGTTTTCTTTGTGTGGTTGATATCTAAAAGGAAAAGCGTATAATCACAAAATCAAGTGGACCAAATTTCAAAATAAAAATAAAATAAAATAAAACAAGTGGAAAACAATCTTATTCAATCACAGAAAACAAAATTAAAAACGTTTGGATTTGGTAAACTTTTCCCCCTAATTTTCTTTATGGTTGATCACCAACACTAAAAATATCTGAACGACTGGATGTCGGTGAATCACTAGATTGATTTTTATGCTAAAATTACATTGGGAGTTAACTGTTTTTCCATCCAGTCTGGTGATATGGTTTTTATTATGGACTACACTTCTATGAAAGCTCGATGCTTTTTGCGATAAATATCTTTTTAATAGTGTCAATTTAACCATATTCCCCATTAGTGTGAACTCGTTTTTGTTATTTCGGCTTTCCCTTTAACATAGTACCGACTTTTAACCGATAATTCTTGAAAAAGACTTAAAAACATGACATCATAAAACCCCACCAAACGATACCTTACTTAGAAAAAATTTTCTGGACTTTACTGCAACTTGCTGTACTCTTCTCTGTCTCTCATTCATTTCTTCTTCTCTCTGCTGCAATACTACTTACGTCTCCATTTCCTCACCTTGAAATAACAGCAGATTCCTCAGAATCTTTTCTATTCCTATTCTTCTTCATCTCCTCCTCCTCCTCCCCACATACATTCTCACTTCCATTATTATCACCATGTGTAATACAGACCCGGAAGAGCAAGTTAAAGAAGAAACCATTAACATAATGGACCAAGAAAAGGTTTGGCCTTTGGATGAATCTGATGATCATTTTCTGAATACTCAGCTGCAAAGTCTTCAAATTTCTTCTGCTGGGTATCATTCACTTATCAAACCTTCATCTCCTGTAAGTTTTTTTTTTTACTTCTTTTCTGTATGGATTTAAGTTGGATCTAGATTGAGCTGAAAATTGAAGTCTGGGTTTTAAATTAGTGATTCAATCTTGCAATTTTTCTCATTGTATTGGTCTATGTTTGTGGTGTTGTGGGTTTTGAGCAGCTAGAGAGCATATCTGAGAACAAGGTGGTATTGGACAGTAAACAGAACGAGTTACTGAACTTTATACCCGTTGTTCGATCCGGTGAGTGCTCTGATATCGGAGGACGGCAACATATGGAAGATACTTCTGTCTGCATAATTGACATGGCTGAGAAATTTGGCTGCTGCAAGTCATTTGATGGGGAGGAATCAATCTCTTTCTTTGGTGTAAGTTTCTTCACTTTTTGCAATTTTTAATTTGGAATGGGTTGGGAACTTGGAATGAACACAAATGTCTATATATGAACTCAATTGCATTAAATCGAGAGGCGTAGTTCTGTGTTTGTTTGATTCGTTAAAACTGAGACTGTCTAAAATGCACTTGGCATGATTTTGTCACAGGTATTTGATGGGCATGGAGGAAAAGATGCTGCAATCTTTGTTCGGGACAATTTACCACGTCTTATTGCCATGGATGCTGATTTTCCTTTGGAACTTGAGAAAGTAGTCACAAGGTCGTTTAAGGAAACAGATGTGAGACTTGCAAGAACTGGTACTCTTCAGTCAGCCTTGTCTTCTGGTACAACTGCACTTATCGCAATGATTTTCGGAAGGTTAGTCTCCCCTTTGGTAAACAACAAATAGATCAATTAAGGTTACACTATGCAGACTCTTGAAATATTAGCATAATCTAAACTATGATACTTATGGTCATTCCAATCTTACAAGGAAGTCAGGTCTAAAATGGTATCTGACAACTTGACCACTACTAAGAAACAGACCCTTCTTAACTTGTCTAGAACCATGTCTGGATTGAAGCCACTGCAAATTTGAGCAAATAAAATCACATCTTGTTCAACATATCCAAGGAAGTTTTCTCAGCCATGAGTGCAGAGATGACAGCCTTAGTCTGATTGAGCAGAATTTTATAGAAACCCCATTATTGCCCATTCCAGAGCTTTAACCACAGCAAATTTCAGCTGAGAAGTTTGTTGCAATCCCAAAACCACCTGATTCAGCAATCAAAACATCACCAGCTGAATACCTACCAATGAAACCATATCCAGATAAGCCTGGCTTCCCTCTACAAGCCCCATCACAGCAAACTGAAACTCACTGCAACATCCTTTATTACTTTTACCCTTTTACACCCAAGTCCAACAAATTGAAGGAATAATCATGTTTAGTATTCTACATACAACCCCCCATTTCAAAAAAAACTTCATACACCAGCTGCATTATCCTATGCTTTAGTGTAGGAAGAGAAGGCTGAACATTTTTGAAAATCACAGTATTTCTTAGAACTAAATGTCTTTCACAGTGCTATAAGCTGCGACTGACCAAATTTCTTATACAGATCAATTAGGTGTCTCCTTTATTGTTTGTAGATATCACTGTTAATCGAATGTGCCTATTTCAGTGTCTCTTAAACAGGCAGATTCTACATACTGACTATTGGAAAATAACATTGCAGATCTTTATTAGTAGCAAATGTTGGAGACTGCAGGGCTGTTCTATCAAGACTAGGGGAAGCAGTAGAAATGTCTAAAGACCACAGACCAGGTTGTGTGAAGGAAAAGAGGCGTATAGAATCCCTTGGAGGCTTCATCGATGATGGATATCTGAATGGTCATTTGGGTTTAACTCGAGCTCTTGGTGATTGGCACATAGAAGGTTTGAAAATAAAAGAAACCAACAAAGAAGAACAAATTGGACCTTTAAGTGCAGAACCTGAGCTTAAACTGATAACATTAATGAAAGACGACGAGTTCTTAGTTATAGCAAGCGATGGATTTTGGGATGTATTTACAAGCCAAAATGCGATACATTTTGCAAGGAGGAGACTTCAAGACCACAATAATGTAAAGCTGTGTTGCGAAGAAATGGTGGAAGAAGCAATCAAGCGAGGCGCAATGGATAATTTAACCGTTTTGATGGTTTGTTTTCATTCGGAACCACCTGTTGATATTATAGTACCCATTAGTAGGTCTGAAATGAGAAGAAGTATTTCTGCAGAAGGCTTACAAAGTCTTAGAGGTCTATTAGAAAATTAAGACTCATAAATTTATAGTTCAATTATGATTTATTTCTTGGGTAATTCACCTGAGTTCTAACTGTACATATACATTTATGAAAGAAATAAAAGTTTACTAGCTCTACTGTATTTGGACAAACTCGGTGCTTGATAAATTATAAGTATCAAGGGATTATCGATCAATGAGAGATGAAAATTAAGACAAGAAATTTAACGTGGTTCGATCGATCTCGATACTGACTTACTCCACGGACAAACCCTATATTCAGCTTTAGACGATATTGGGTTACTTTCTATTTACATTTGAACTCTTATTTATAGAGTTAACTAAGACTAAATCTTATGGTACTAATTTGGCCTTCTAGATTAGACAAAAGCGTGGTCTTTTTCCACTCTCCTACTTCTCTCACTAGATATAAATAGAATGCTAACTAGTAGCGAGATTTATACGCTGGATGGTTAAGCGCAAAAAAAAATTTGCTTTTCGCTGAATGGTTTAGCCCAATTTTCTTTTTACTTTTCGCTGAATGGTTCAGCGCAAAACAGAATATTCCAGAGAATCTTATTAAGTATAATCAATTATCTTCTGTATCTAATCTATTTTATCCATCCAACGGTCCAAAATTGTGGGCGTTGTATGGTTCACCGCTTGACGTTATATGGTTCAGCAATAGACGCCTAGACTAGAAAGACCATAAGACTTGGGGGGGTCTCCTATCTAACCTGGACTTCTAATCTAGGTACTAGATTGGAAGACCATAAGACTTACTCTAAACATAAGAGATCTTAATATCTCATTTGACTAGGTAATACATATCTAGAAAACTAATTGCATAATTATCTAGAATATCTTTGACTTTATCTTCATTATACGTGCACAACTGCACGGTCACTTGAACTCCTCATCTTAACCGTCTTCATCTTCACCTCGGCTGCTACACGGTCGCCTAGGTGCATGTAACAGTAAAAAATCTCATAGCAAGATCTTTGACTGTACACCCAATAATTCTCATACAACCTCATACACAAACACATATCATATCAAAACAACAGAAGATTAGAGTTAGAGATACTTGATAGCGAGATACTTGGTTCTTCCTCATGTTTGAGGCTTACATCCAAGAGATTCTACTATATGAAGTTTGGCTACACATCTTACCTTCACTAAGTTCACTCTCTCACTCTGATTCTTAATTATTACACGCTTAGTACTGGGTTAGGGAGAGCAAGGAGATAACTCACTTTTCCTCTCACTAAGCCAGACCAAATTTACCCAACCCCCTTTACATT
>JAJJMA010336409.1:1958-14282 GCA_023529015.1 Papaver nudicaule
TATGTCGTTCTACCACATTTGAAGTTCGAATCAACACCTGAGCTCCATATTTATCAGTTTCCATGATGGATTCTGATAAATTTGAGATTAAAAGTCACTTGGACCTTCGAGGTTGATAGTTCGTATGTCGTTCTACTACATTCGAAGATCGAATTGACACCTGAGATGCATATTCACTAGCTTCATGATGGATTCTGATAAATTTGAGGTTAGAACTCACTCGGACCTTCGAGGTTGATAGTTCGTATGTCGTTCTACCACATTTGAAGTTCAAATAGACATATGAACTCCATATTTATCAGTTTCCATGATGGATTTTGATAAATTTGAGGTTAAAAGTCACTCGGAGCTTCGATCTTGATAGTTGGTATGCCGTTCTACCACATTCGAAGATTGAATCGACACCTGAGCTCCATATTTATCAATTTCCATGATGGATTCTGATAAATTTGAGGTTAGAAGTCACTCAGAGCTTCGATCTTGATAGTTCGTATATCGTTCTACCACATTCGAAGCTCGAATCGACACCTGAGATGCATTTTTATCAGTTTCCATATTTGTTAAGTGCACTTTATTTTCCACTTATGAATAGTGCAATATATTTCCCACTTATAAAATTGTTTAAGTGCACTTTATTTCCCACTTATTAAGTTGTTAAAGTGCACTTTATTTTTCACTTATGAATAGTGCAATTTATTTGCCACTTATAAAATTATTAAAATGCACTTTATTTCCAACTTATTAAATTGTTAAAGTGCACTTTATTTTTCACTTATGAATAGTGCAATTTATTTGCCACTTATAAAATTATTAAAGTGCACTTTATTTCCAACTTATTAAATTGTTAAAGTGCACTTTATTTTTCACTTATGAATAGTGCAATTTATTTGCCACTTATAAAATTATTAAAGTGCACTTTATTTCCAACTTATTAAATTGTTAAAGTGCACTTTATTTTCCTATTATGAATAGTGCAATTTATTTGCCACTTATAAAATTATTAAAGTGCACTTTATTTCCCACTTATTAAATTGTTAAAGTGCACTTTATTTTCTACTTATGAATAGTGCAATATATTTGCCACTTTTAAAATCGTTAAAGTGCACTTTATTTCCCACTTATTAAATTGTTCAAGTGCACTTTATTTTTCACTTATGAAATTTGTGGTTAGAAGTCACTCGGAGCTTCGATCTTGATAGTTCGTATGTCAATCTACCACGTTTGAAGCTCGAATCGACACCTGAGCTCCATATTTATCAGTTTCCATGATGGATTCTGATAAATTTGAGGTTAGAAGTCACTCGGACCTTCGAGGTTGATAGTTCGTCTGTCGTTCTACGACATTTGAAGTTCGAATCAACACCTGAGATGCATATTCACTAGCTTCATGATGGATTCTGATAAATTTGAGGTTAAAACTCACTCGGATCTTCGATCTTGATAGTTGGTATGTCTCTCTACCACATTCAAAGCTCGAATCGATACCTGAACTCCATATTTATAAGTTTCCATGATGGATTCTGATAAATTTGAGGTTAGAAGTCACTCAGATCTTCGATCTTGATAGTTGGTATGTCGATCTACCACATTCGAAGCTCGAATCGACTCCTGAACTCCATATTTACCAGTTTCCATGATGTATTCTGCTAAATTTGAAGTTAAAACTCACTCAGAGCTTCGATCTTGATATTTGGTATGTCGTTCTACCACATTCGAAGCTTGTATCGACACATGAGCTCCATATTTACCAGTTTCCATGATGGATTCTGCTAAATTTTAGGTTAAAGGTCACTCGGAGCTTCGATCTTGATATTTCGTATGTCCTTCTACCACATTCGAAGCTCGTATCGACACCTGAGCTCCATATTTACCAGTTTCCATGATGTATTCTGATAAATTTGAAGTTAGAACTCACTCGGAGCTTCGAGATGGATAGTTTGTATGTCTTTCTACCACAATTGAAGCTCGAATCAACACCTGAGTTCCATATTTACCAGTTTCCATGATGAATTCTGCTAAATTTGAAGTTAGAAGTCACTCGGAGCTTCGAGATTGATAGATCGTATGTCGTTCTACCACATTCGAAGCTCAAATCAACACCTGAGATGCATATTCACTAGCTTCATGATGGATTCTGATAAATTTGAGGTTAGAACTCACTCGGACCTTCGAGTTTGATAGTTCGTATGTCGTTCTACCACATTTGAAGTTCGAATCGACACCTGAGCTCCATATTTAGCAGTTTCCATGATGGATTCTGCTAATTTGAAATTAGATCTCACTCGAAACTTCGAGATTAATATTTAGTATGTCGTTCTACCACATTTGAAGTTCGAATCAACACCTGAGATGCATATTCACTAGCTTCATGATGTATTCTGATAAATTTGAGGTTAGAACTCACTCGGACCTTCGAGGTTGATAGTTCGTATGTCGTTCTACTACATTTGAAGTTCGAATCAACACTGGAGATGCATATTCACTAGCTTCATGATGTATTCTGATAAATTTGAGGTTAGAACTCACTCGGACCTTCGAGGTTGATAGTTCGTATGTCGTTCTACTACATTTGAAGTTTGAATCAACACCTGAGATGCATATTCACTAGCTTCATGATGTATTCTGATAAATTTGAGGTCAGAAGTCACTTAGAGCTTCAATTTTGATATTTTGTATGTCGTTTTACCACATTCGAAGCTCAAATCGACACCTGATCAGATCCAATTTTACCATTTTCCATGATGGAATCTGCTAAATTTGAGGTCAGAAGTCACTCAGAGCTTCGAGATTGATGGTTCATTTGTCGTTCTACCACATTCGAAGCTCGAATCGACACCCGAACTCCATATTTAGTAGTCTCCATGATGGATTATGATAAATTTAAAGCTAAAACTCACTCGGAGCTTCGAGATTGATAGTTCGAATGTCATTCTACCACATTCGAAGATCGAATCGACACCCGAGCTCCATATTTATTAGTCTCCATGACGGATTATGGTAAATTTGAAGTTAAAACTCACTCGGAGCTTTGAGGTCGATAGTTCGTATGTCTTTCTACCACATTCAAAGCTCAAATCGACACCTGAGCTGTATATTTACCAATTTTCATGATGTATTCTGATAAATTTAAGGTTAGAACACACCCGGAGCTTCAAGATTGATAGCTCGTATGTCTTTCTACCACATTTGAAGCTCGAATTGACACCTGAGCTCCATATTTACCAGTTTCCGTGATGTATTGTGATAAATTTGAGGTTAGAACTCACCCGGAGCTTCGAGATTGATAGTTTGTATGTCTTTCTAACCACATTTGAAGCTCGAATCGACACCTGAGCTCCATATTTACCAGTTTCTATAATGTATTTTGATAAATTTGAGGTTAGAACACACTCGGAGCTTCGAGATTGATAGTTCGTATGTCGTTATACCACATTCGAAGCTTAAATTTACTTAATAACGTCTTTTGATAAGTCGAATTCTTCGTCAAGCACCAAATCGATAGGTATCGTTCACACTAAACCTATGAATGTTCATTAGAATATCACTAATTATTGATCTCCTAAGTCGGATTCTTTGTCGATCGAAGGTTGATAAGAAAAAACCGAATATACGAGCTTGAGAAAGCACACAATCCGTATGCCTATCTAACCAGATTCTCCACCGTTCATCAAATCTCTACAATCAAGAACAACCGCTAGATCTTACCCTTGATCCATATGAAGATTCTAAATAAATTTTCTGCCGTCCATCTTGGTATGAGGACTCCAAACTAATTATCAGCCGTCTATATCAATCTTGATCCAAATGCAGACTGCAAATAGATTTTCCACCGTTTAGATCTCATCCAACCGTGCACCAATTGATTAACAAAACCCCAAACCTATAATCCTTTTCATTTCTCTTCTTTCTTTCTCACTCTCTCTCTCTCTCTCTTGTTGCGGCTGCAACTTCTTCTCTTTTTCTTCTCTAAAGATTATCGGCATGCGTAGATCTGTTGATTCGTAATCTCAACTGAGAAAAAACCAATTGTTCATCTTAGATGTTCTCTAGATCTGTCTAAAATCTAAAGTTGATACTAGTTTTAATCGATTCCGTTAAGTTTTTTTCAATTAGATCTCGTTTTCTAAATAGTTTTTTATCTTAAATTCGTAGTGTTTCTATGATTTTTAACAAAATATTTTAGATTACTTTTACATGATTTTTTGATTTTTCAACTAGTTATTTTAGAAGTCTCTCGTTTTTTTGCAGGTGTTTTTTTGTAGGTTTTTTTTTAATGCAGAAATTCATGTAGTATCTACTAATTTGAGGATATTTAGGAAAGGGTTTCTGGTGCAATTTAAATCGACAAACCTGCAAATCTATGGTTTTTTTTGGGTTTTTATTAGAGGTTTCTTAACTAGTAATGTCACTTATTTGACTCCGATTCGCGTTATTTTTATTTTTTCGAAAATTTTCTCAAGGATTTAATGGTGAAGAAGCAAAACAGAGATGGTTTTTTTTTTTGGTTTTTCTTTGTGAGTTAGGGTTTAGAAGGTCAACTTAAAATCATTTATTACTTACCCAAATTTTGGTTTTATATCTATTGATATTGTTCTGCTTCTTGCAGAGTTTTTATTGGCAATGGTTATTGGATTCTTAATCGATCTTCAAACCCCATAACCAAATCCCTTCTTCTTTAGATTCCTGACTTGTTTTTTTTTTTTTGTGTCAAAAAATGTAGAATCTGGGTTCACAATTGCGACTATGTTATATTAAACCAATATCAAGACCTACAATTGTACATAAACGATGGAAGTATGTCAGGATGAGGGGATAAAGAGGCACTTCACAGTTAGGAAGACACCGCAACAAAATGGGGTTGCAGAACGCATGAATCGTACTCTACTGGAGAAGGTACGATGTATGTTATCTAATGCTGGATTAGGTAAAGTGTTCTGGGCTGAGGCAGTTACATATGCGTGCTTCCTCATTAATAGGTTGCCATCAGCTGCATTAGAAGGTAAAACTCCTATGGAGAAGTGGTCTGGTAAGCCAGCTTATGATTATGACTCAGTTCATATCTTTGGTTGCCCTGCATGGTATCATGTTAGTGAAAACAAGCTTGATAGTCGTGCTGTTAAAGGTATTTTTATGGGTATGAAAAATGGAGTGAAGGGATTCAGAATTTGGAATCCAGTTGAGAAGAAGATGATCATGAGTAGAGATGTTACATTCGATGAGATGTCTATGGTGAAGTCTTGGGGTTCTCGGCAGGTGGAGGACAGAAGCACCAGTACTAGTGAACCTTTGCAGCAGTTCCACCAAGTCCAGCTAAGTCTGTATCTATTGAGTCCACTTCTGAAGATGAGGAATCTACAAGAGAAGTAACTATTGATGTTCCAAATGATAGTGACGCTGTTAGTGAAGAGGAACAAGAAGCAGCAGATGATGCAGAAGTTACAGTTACGAAGACTGTAACACCCAGCAAACCAAAAAGAAAAACTAGAAGACCTGTAAGGTTAGATGATTATGTCACTTATGCATTACCAGTTGTTGAAGATAGTACTCCAACCACTTATGGTGAAGCTATACAAAGTGTAGAGCGTGAAGAATGGCAAGGTGGAATGAAAGAGGAGATGGAGTCTCTTGACAAGAATGGCACATGGATTCTTATGAAACTTTCGAACGGTAAGAAGGCCATTGGGTGCAAGTGGGTGTATGCAAAGTAAGAAGGATCCCTGGTGAATCAAGTACGCTACAAGGCAAGGTTAGTTGCGAAAGGTTATGCCCAGAGAGAAGGAATTGATTACAACGAAGTGTTCTCTCCAGTTGTGAAACACTCGTCAATTCGTATTTTGTTGGCCTTGGTAACACAATATGATTTAGACCTAGTTCAGCTAGATGTAAAGACGACGTTCTTACATGGTGATCTAGAAGAGGATATCTATATGTCTCAGCCGAGAGGGATTTGAGGTTGCTGGTAAAGAAGATTGGATATGTAAACTGAAGAAGTAGTTGTACGGGCGGAAGCAGTCTCCTCGACAATGGTACAAGCGATTTGACCAGTTTATGATTGGCCAAACATACTCAAGAAGTCACTATGACCACTGTGTGTACTTCAAGAAGTTACAAGATGGATCTTTCACATATTTTCTCTTGTATGTCGATGACATGTTGATAGCATTGAATAACAAGAAAGAGATTGATAATTTGAAACGAAAATTGTCGTCTGAGTTTGAGATGAAAGATTTGGGAGAAGCTAAGAAGATTCTTGGAATGGAGATTCAACGTGACAGAGAGAAGGGTAGAGTTTGTTTGTCTCAGAGGGCATATTTGAAGAAAGTGTTACAGAAATTTGGTGTCTGCGAAGGAACTAAACCTGTAAGTACTCCCCTTGCTGCTCATTTTAAGTTGAGTGCTCAAATGTCTCCTAGTACCAAAGAAGAGCGTGAGTATATGGCCCAAGTCCCATATGCTAATGTTGTTTTTTTTGAGGCGGAAGGTTAAAGCTTTATTGAGAAAAAAGAAAAGAGAATACAAGAGGAGATCGCCTAAGCGAGTCTACAGGATTGGTGAAGACCAAATCCAAAGCAAAACAGAACAACTAAATAAAATACAAGGGAAAATAGATGCACCAGTTAAAGCCCTGGTCCCTAAGACAATGAAACAAATTTCAAAACAGAACCTATCTGTATCAATATTTTTTTTTTTTTTTTTTTTTTTTTTTGACCAGAAAACAGAAGGCTAAGAGCTTCTCTTTTTAGTCAGAGATCTTAAACCTCTTACCAAAGGCTGATTGGTGGAGCTTCCATCTTTACTAGAGTTACCTGCAGATCCATTCCATTGCAGTCTATGCAGTTCCCTCTTTTTTCTTTTAAGAATCTGCTCTTCTAGAGACATAAACTGCAACTGTTTCTCGAAATCACAGTCATTCAAGTGCTCATTTTCTTCTTCTGATTCTTCAGTTAACCCTTTTTTCACACTTGGAGCTCTTTCCACAACCACTCTAGAAGGAGTATAGACCTTTTTTTCTTCCATTTCCTTAGTTCTGTTAATTGGAAACCTGCTGTCCTCTTTGAAGTCGCTGTAAACCATAAAAGGGTTCCTTTTAGGGGACTGAATTTTTTGGGTCTTCCCATTCGCTGCCGCAGTGATGAACACTCCAGTGCCACTCCCACTGTTAAGAGGCTTGACACCACATTTAGCTGGTGAGCATATGCTAATGTTGTTGGTAGCTTGATGTATGCGATGGTGTGCACGAGGCCTGACATTTCACATGCAGTAAGTATGGTCAGCCGTTATATGCATAATCATGTTAAAGGACATTGGCAAGCTGTGAAATGGATTTTGAGGTATCTTTACGGTACAATTGATGTTGACTTGGAGTTTGTGAAGGAAGACAGTAACAATCAGTTGTGTGTTGGTTATGTGGATTCTGACTTTGCTGGTGATATGGACAAGAGACGTTCGACTACAAGGTATGTGTTTGCTTTGTCAGGAGCACCAATAAGTTGGAGATCAATATTGCAGTCTACTGTGGCTCTCTCAACTACGGAGGCAGAGTATATGGCAGTGACAGAGGCATTTAGGGAAGCTATATGGTTACAAGGATTGCTTGATGACTTGGGTGTTTGGCAGGATCAACTTCATGTTTATTGTGATAGTATTAGTGCCATATTTTGGGCTAAGAACCAAGTGCAGAATGCAAAGATCAAACATATAGATGTTCGGTTTCACTTTATAAGAGACATTCTTGAAGAAGAAGACATTATACTTGTGAAGATCGATACCAAGGACAACCCAGCTGATATGTTGACTAAAGTTGTATCTGGAGTCAAGTTTCGACACTGCTCGAACTTGGTCCATGTTCTTCCTGTTTGGTGAGACCCTTGTGGGATAAAGGTTCTTAGGAGCCTGGTGGAGGCCTTCTAGCAAGGCCTCATAAGTGAACTACGGTCGGTTTGATTCCTTACAGAAGGATACATAGGCAGTCAGTGGTCAGCCATGTGTGATGCAATCGACGTTGGAAGACGGAGGTGTTTTTAGCTATTGATCGTCTCATGCATGAATGCATAATCCGAGGTGGAGAATTGTAGGATTTAGGTCGGTCACAAGTTAGGAGTTTTATGGAAACTCAACTTGGTGAGTCGGTGGAATTCTAGATTATTCTAGGACATTCCATAATTGTTTACTTATGCCTAAACTAGGAAATTCTATGTATGTCTAGAATGTTCTTTGTAGACAAGTATTAGGAAACCCTTTACTTGTAGGGTAAGTATGTAACCTATATAAATAGAGCCCTGGGAGAACCTATGATATATACCAGAAGCTCTTCTTCTCTCTTGGGTTTTATATATTCTCTCTGTACGATAATATATAAAATCACTTATTCCTTCCCGAGGATTCAACCTCGTTAAATTCTTGTCTTCTTGATTGTGTGTGTTTGTGTTCTTGGCATATTAAGATTATCTTTGTAGCTGTTGGTTAAACGCTTCCGCGGGTTTTAGCGCAACAAAAATCCTGGAAATTTGAAGATAACAGGAAATGGTTTTGTGCAACCAAGTTATCAAATGACAAAGGTCATTGTATTCATATTCTACTTGCCAGATCTTTTCCTAAAGATGATCCAGTCTCCTTTTTCAGTCCATCCGAAATCTGGTTTGAAGGATGGTTTGCGATTTCAAATGATTTGGAATCCATCATCACATTCTCCTCTGCAACCAAAACCCCAAACCTTACTCATGCTTACCTTACCATGCTGTCACTGGGAAGTTGAAGGCGGAGCAAGCCTTGGTGAATTAGAAATATTGCGGCACCTGGTAGGTCTTATGATCACACAAGTCCGAAATTACAGTTGTGCAAAAAATACTTAACCATTAAATATTGTCCAGTCGTTACATCACTCACCCTTTCACCAAAGATATGGATGGATTAGAAGAGATAATATCTAATGTATTTGCAACCGAAGAAAAGTTAACAAACACGTTTCCGAGATTAAATCATTTGAGACTGAACTCTTTAAGGAATTAAATAAGGGTATGCGACAGTAATGTGAAATTCATTCATTTGGAAAAGATTTTAGTGAAGGGGTGTCTAGAATTGAAGAAGCTGTCTTTTAACAGCAACAGCTTGATCACTCAGACCTTAGAGACGATTGAAGGAGAGAAGTTATGGTGGGAGAGCCTAGAATGGGAAGATGATGCCACCAAATGTAATCTTGTTCTTGTTTTGGTGAAATCAATTCTGTTGATCTTAACATTAAGTTTTGATTGTAGTTTAGCAAATTCAAGTTACGTTTGTTTCAAATGTAATCTTGCTCGGATAAATTTTCCTATATTCTGGCGTTAATCTGTAGCACAACCCAAACTAAGTTTAACTGGGCAGGAAAAAATCTTGCTCATCTTGCACAATTTCAACCTATGTTTTTTTCACTAATTTGGATCTTCTACATTAAATTCACCAACATCTCTGTTTTCACTCTGTTTTTCCCCCTGTTCTTTTGATGGAATGGTGGAGAAATGACAATTATAGTATCGCCGACATTTGTCTAGTGACGAAAGCACAGAGAAACTTTTAAGGCACTTGTTCGCAAGGGCCCTCCATCTCTATACTACCTAAATTTGGTGCAGTCATTATCTAAAAATTAATCCATCCATACAACCATCGTACAATATCAAGTTACATCCTTACCTAATTGACTTTGCAACTTGCATTATAATCTCCTTTTTGGTGGTTGGCTCCTTTAAGAACCCGCTCCCACAAGACTACTGCCCTGCAAGCCATATCAAGCAGAATTTATATTACATGGCTGGTCTATGCATGCTCAGATTAGTCTCGAGGTACATTGTTGGAGAATATGAATGGATTGGAAGAGAGAATATCTAATGGATTTGCAAATGAAGAAATGTTTTTATGCGATCAGCCATAATGTGAAATCTTTTCCTTAAGAAAAGATTTCAGTGAAGGGACGTCCAGTATTGAAGAACCGACCGTTAACACTGATAGTGTGATCCCTCATACTTTAAAATGATCGAACTTGATGTTAATTCTCCTTATGTATCAGCTAGTTGTTTGATTTTGATATTAAGTTAAGTTGTAGTTTGTCAAATTCAGTTCACTTTTGTTTCTCTAATTTGTATTTACAAGAAGCACAAATTGTTTGCCCTGACAATGTCAGAGTTGATTAAAAGTCTACACACAATCTTATGGCCATAGGCCATATGTTTGTAAAATGTATCTATTGTTGCAATATTTTCAACACCACAACATAGGGGGTCCTCGGGGCGTAGCCCCCAGGCTGTGATCGACCTGAAGGTTTCATATTGCCAGGCCAAGAGAAGAAAGTGTGCAAGTTAGTGAAATCTCTCTATGGTCTGAAGCAAGCTCCTATGCAATGGCATGAGAAGTTTGATAAAGTAGTTTTGTCATATGGCTTCATTGTGAATGATGCAGATAAATGTATCTATAGTAAACACGATGAATCTGGATGTGTAATTCTAAGTTTATATGTGGATGAAATGCTTATCTTTGGATCGAACTTATTAGTTGTGGAGGAAACTAAGAAATTCCTCAATTCTAACTTTGACATGAAGGATTTAGGGGAGGCTGATGTGATATTAGGAATTAAGATCCTAAGAAAGGGAGATGAGTTGGTTTTATCCCAATCTCATTATATTGAGAAATTTCTCAAGAAATATGATCACTTTGATGTGAAGCCAGCCCCAACCCCTTTAGATCCTAGTGTAAAGTTAAAGAAGAACGATGGAAGGGCTCATAAGCAACTTGAGTATTCCAGTATTATTGGCAGTCTTATGTATGCTATGCATTGCACAAGACCGGATATAGCCCAAGCAGTTGGAGTGCTATGTCGTTTCTCAAGTAATCCAGGAGTAGAACATTGGAAAGCAGTTTCTAGAGTAATGGCTTACTTGAAGGGAACCATAGATTATGGTTTACATTACAATGGCTATCCGGCTGTATTAGAAGGATACAGTGATGCAAACTGGAACGATGTAGTGTCCAAGTCTAAGTCCACTTCTGGTTGGATATTTACTTTAGGTGGTGCTGCTGTGTCTTGGAGGTCCAAGAAGCAGACCTGTATTGCTGACTCAACAATGATGTCAGAACTGTTTGCACTTGCGAATGCATCTAAGGAGGCAGAATGGCTTAGAAACTTACTTGTAGAGATCCCATTGTGGAAGAAGCCAACTTCAGCAGTCATGATTAATTGTGATAATCAGGCTACGCTTTGTAAGGTCTCTAACAAGACTTACAATGGAAAATCTAGACACGCTAGTCTAAGACATCACGGTGTAAGACAATTACTCAAAAGGGGAGTAATTACTACAACCTATATTGAATCCGAGAAGAACCTGACAGACCCCTTTACTAAGAGTCTACCAAAGAATGTGGTTTCAATAAAGTGTAAGGAAATGGGACTCAGGTCTGTGAAAGAAGTTTGATCACCGGAGTAGAAACCCAACTTATGTTATTCTTAATACAAACTAAGTTCAATGTGGTACCAACAAGCTACTGAAGTGATTATGGTACACCAAATAAAATTTCCCATTGTCCTTCTGGTGTAGGTTCTGCATGATTTTAGGATGGATGCAAATCCTTAATAAGTCTAACTTTCTAAAAGGTGTCTCGCAGAAACACCTTCGAGACTTACCTATATGAGTATGGAAATCAGGCCGTTTCTTATGAGAATAAGACCGTTCTCAGAAGAAGACTCATGAATTCAGGAGTAAGCACATGGCCATATTAACGTGCGAGCTACGGAACACACAATAATAGAAATCAATATGTGTGGAGATTTCGGTTTTATCACAAGGGGTACTTGGTTCAAGATTAAATTCACCATTGGACCTAGATAAAGCTTTGAATTTCTTGCACTAAGTGTAGGTTCAAATCCAAAAGATACCTATGTTTATGTATTGGTTTCGACGATGATGCTTTGTCTCAACTTAGCGTGAACTACGTTGGCTTGATCCCACTCAGGTACGTAGGCAGTCACTTATGTGATGCAGCCACTCCGGTTTTAAAAACTTTTATGGTTTTTAAAATAAGGGGAGAATGTTGGAATATTTTCAACACCACAACATAGGGGGTCCTGGGGGCGTAGCCCCCAGGCTGTGATCGACCTTTAAACCTTTCGAGAATCTTCGGTTTCCAACAGACGCCATTGACGGTTGTTGATGAAAGGACGCCTCCATTCGTGAAGAGAAACCTGTTGATGAAAAGGTACAAATTCATCAACAGACGTGAATACCTCTATAAATAGTCTCCCATGATTTCACTTCAAACACATCAAAACATTCTTTCTTCTACAAGCATCATCAGAAT
>JAJJMA010336416.1:0-16571 GCA_023529015.1 Papaver nudicaule
GGCATATCGATGCTGTCTTGTGTATGGCAAAGAATCGTAACCACCTGAAAGGGATTTTTTCGGGTTCCATGGATGGAGGTATTGCGATTTGTAATTTGTGCCTGCAACTTTTGATCAAATACAGATTCAAGAGCATTGACGCATTGTTATGTTCCTCTCTTATTTGACAGACATTCACCTTTGGGATATTGGAGTGTTTAGGATGAGGCTTTGGAGTGTTCCAGGCTCGAGATCTATAAGCATGGATGAATCATCTGACGGTTTAACAAAATATATGTTGAACTTTCTCTCTGGCGGGAGTATCGTGTGACAAATGGTTTGCTATGTGGCATTTACTGAAGTCTGAATATTATATGGAAGTTTTTCTAAGGGATTTAGATTGCAGCAGGGTGGAGAATGAAAGTGTCATGCAAAATTGGTTATGATGATGTAGAAGAATCCATTTTATGTATAATGTAGTGCGATTTTATATACCTAGTTAAATTTGTATTACAATGTGCTGAAAGGTAGGGTTGATTTTGTACTTTAATGTGCTTACAGGTAGGATTAATTTTGTACTACAATGTGTTGAAAGGTAGGTTTATTATTAAAACTCTGATTCGTGTACCAGTTTTTTTAGATTACAAGGCGAGTGAAATGCAAAATGAAACAAATATTTGATGTTTCGGCAACCTTCTTACACCTTAATCTAGTTTGCCATTCGTAACGAGGAAGCCCTTGGGTTAAACTTAAAACTTGTATGTATAGATTTTCTTCTATTACGGTGAATTACATTGTTGTTTCAGGATTCCCCAAAAAAACAAAAACCGGTTGCTGGCTACCGACACGTACAAGTATAATTTCATACACAATGCTTCATATTGACTGGAGTTAATATATGCAACCATACCAGTTAACTTTGAAAACCCAAAAAAGATCAAAGAGTAGTCAATTAGTGTTTTTTGCCTGACCAAAATCCAAGCAAACCCATAAACCAAACATAGGTATATCCCACAGATGCCGTCACCCCGTCATCCAAATGAAATACAGTGTCTTAAGTGGGTGACAAACAATGTAGTGAGATATTACATACCCAGCTAATTTTGTACTACAATGTGCTGATGGTAAGGTTAATTTTGTACTACAATGTTCTGATAGGCAGGGTTAATTTTGTACTACTATGTGCTGATAGGAAGGGTAAATTTTATACTACAAAATGTACTGAAAGGTAGGTTTATTATAAGAACTCTGGGTTCGTTTAGCCAGATATTTTTATGCTACATTATATGTTGAAGACTTGTCATCATCACGCCTGATTGCAACAACATTTACACCACCAGATCCTACGCCTGGTTTGTCATCATGACATTAGCATGAAGTGCTTGAAAAATATTTTGCATCTTTTTTTAGCCTTCTTCAATCTTCATTACCTGCTTCAAAATCTTAGCTACGTTCATTCTACTTTTAGTAATCATCTACACAGTTATATCAATACTTACTTACTACCAAAATCTCAGGAGTAATATCCTAAAGGCTAATCATCATCGTCTAGCTTCAACTCAAACCACAAATAACAAAAACAGTACCACTTACATACTAAAGAAAATCTATTTCAATCCGTTCGTCTTACAAATTACTACCCAAAATACCAGCAACAACCATAAAGATATTCACAATCAAACTGCTCCTTGTAAGCAGTACCATAAAACTAGTACAAATCCTAAAGATCATTACAGTATTACCACTTCCAGCACTACTACCAACCATAACAAAATACTTGTAAAAAGAAAGGAGAAGATCTACAAAGATATAAGCTCCATTAGTGTTCTTCCTTCAAAGGTTTCTGCTGAAAATTTTGCTGCCAAGATGGAACGATTCGTCATAGACATCGCAAATGCTGTTGAAAGCTATTTGGATCTTCACAAAAATCTTCAGGAACAAAAACAGGAAAAAGAAGGAATACTTACTTCATGGAAACTCAAAGGGAGACTTAATAGTACTCCTCCTCATCAGATACATCTTCATAATCATCCATTTCATCATGATATCCACCATCATCAGGATCACCACCATCGCTGTCAGAACTTGCAGGCCCATAATCTTTCATCTCTGCATCCTCATCTTCTTCCTCTTCTTCCTCCTCATCTGAATCCTTTCCAGATTCAGCAGAATCCTCTTCAACCCTCTCTGATCTTCCCTCCCCTGGTAACTTCTCCTTCATGGTGCGAGCAAATTTCCTTTGCCTCTCAGTCTTCTCCTTCCAGTAGATTTGAAATAGGGCCTCCCTTCGTCTCTGTTCCCTGCGCTGATAAACCTCCTCTTGGTCTGAATCAATCGCCATTGTGGTGGGATGAGTTTGAAGATGATCTTCATCATCACTGCCAGTTTCAGTTTCGCTGCCTCTGCATTTCCCATCTGCTCCGTGATCTTCTTCTTCATCTGACAAAACTCGTTGTTGTCCTCTCATCCGAGAAATGTAGGCTTCTCTCCTACGACTTCAATCCTTGAATTCATATGCATGTACCACCATCCTATTCTCCAGTTCCATCCTGGCTTGACGTAGACGGGCTTCAATTTCCTCCCTCATGCGTCGTTCCCTGGCTGCAGCCTCCTCCTTTGCTATACGATCTTCATATTCCTGCTGTAAGGATTGAATCAACAGTCCCAATTCCTCAGAATCCAAATTCAGTGCCAAACCCTTTGCTAACTCAAACTCATCACTCTTTTTTGGTGTCTCATTTGCATGTGTTTTCTCTGATGATCCTGCCATTTTCGTCTAATGGTACTCTTAAAAACCTCTTTTTTTCTTCTTTTGGTGATAATGTTAAGAAGTTACTCTGTAACTATCTTTATAGTGCCCAAATTTGGTCCATTAAAGACCATTTAACTGTGGCAGTTACTAATCTTTTGGGTTCTCAAGAGAGTTCGGTCAAGTTCCATACGCAACCATCTAACAAAATTTATTTCTCCTCAACTCCCCACGAAATCCATCATCACACTTTCTCGATTCCCTAAAACTCTCTGAATGATCTTTTCAATTTCCCCAAGCTGTTTATTACTGTCATTATGCAGGTAAGTGAGAAACCATCATTGTTGTGTGACATGCAATCCAAACTAATTGTGTTTTCTGTGCCTTTTCTGTACCACAATGTGCTGAAAGAATCCATTTTATATATAATGTAGTGCGATTTTATATACCTAGTTAAATTTGTATTACAATGTGTTGAAAGGTAGGGTTAATTTTGTACTTTAATGTGCTTACAAGTAGGATTAATTTTGTACTACAATGTGTTGGAAGGTAGGTTTATTATTAAAACTCTGATTCGTGTACCAGTTTTTTTAGATTACAAGGCGAGTGAAATGAAAAATGAAACAAATATTTGATGTTTCAGCAACCTTCTTACACCTTAATCTAGTTTGCCATTCGTAACGAGGAATCCCTTGGGTTAAAGTTAAAACCCAAGGGCCTGGTTTGTTATTAAAAACTCTGGTTTGTTATTAAAGCCCTTGAGGTTTCACAATGTGCGGAAAGGTAGGTTTATTATTAAAAACTCTGGTTTGTTTACCCAATTTTTGTAGATTACTAGGTGAGTGAAATGCAAAATGAAACAACTCTTTGATGTTTCAACGGCCTTCTTTGATGTGGATTTTCTTTGATGTTGGAGTACGGTAGGGCTTGCCATCAAGGAGCAAACACTTGGCTGTCTTAGTTACTTGAATTTTGGATTGCCAGTGAACATGTCTCACTGCTATTTGAAACTTGGCAGGAGCTTTTACTGCAATTATGGCATCATCAAGCAGCACAACAATAAAAGTTCTCTTGTCTGCTGCTGCTGGAGAAATACATCCCACTTCAAAAGTGGGTCACCCTAGGATAATCCCATGAATGGCCGCAATATTTTTGTATTTAGAAGAGTTTGACAAAAAACTGGCATTGTTAACCTTTAGCAGTTTCGCAGTTTTTTGTAGGCTATATTAGTTAGACTCATGCACAAACATGAACTAATAGTAGAAACTACTAGCAACACAAATTTAGTTGGGCAGACCCGATACTGATAAGACAAATTTAGTCCAACTCAAATGCACTACCAGTATGACTATTTTAGTCTGACACAAATCCCTCTGGTAAAACAATTTTAGTCCGACACAAACCCCTCTGGTAATTTTAGTCCGACAGCAACCCCTCTGGTAAGACATCAACTAAAATGCGCTACTAGTAGAATAATTTTAGTCCCTGGTAAGAAAAATTATATTCTAACTCAAATAAGGGGGGATTTTGAGAAACCCCCTCAAAATAAATAGCGAATTTGCATTACCCCCTTTATAAATTACAAATAGGCAAAACCCCCTTTAGCTAACTATTCCGTCCACTCTTCAGTTAGCTGACTCAGCAATAGAGAACACGTGGCAAGGACAAAAATTGTTTTGGCAAACTACCTAAAATACCCTGACAAATGTTATACTTCTCACACGTTTCAGCCCGAAGATAAGATTATTTCAGTCGAAGGGTAAAACAAGCCGTTCTTTCTCCTCGATCGGAAAGAGAAGAAAACTTCCTTCTTTTTTTCTGGTGCCATTAAACCTGCAACTGAAAAGATGCTATATATAAATAAAGCCAAAATTGCTGTAAGTATTTTTATTCTTTTTCTTTCTTTATGATACACATATGGTTTAAAATCTAACAAGTTCTGTTTGATTGTCAAACGTCATTCAATTGACATCCAATGAACCAAAAAAAAGTTCATAAAAAAATCTCCATTGACAACTCAAATCTAAATCTAATTCCACCCGGAGCATGTACCAAGCATCCCACAAACACAGTTCGGTGATTTGATATCACATAAAGGCTTTAAAAAGTAGAGTAGTGGACCCATTTCCATCCAAATTTGAAATCCTGCAGAAACAAAAGAATCAATTGATTAGTACCAAAAGATTCTAATCTACTGAAACTTAAAGTTGAAATTAACTCCACAGGTGGTTTTGAAACGTTAATTGATGAAAGAATGCATTTGCCGAAAGACTAAATAAGCAATTATGAGAGATGCCAAATTAGATCTCAACAATCGTAGTTGCTGCTGTCTGTTCTTGGTCTTGGTTGCACTCGAAGATCGGGGCTATTGGATAGAGATCCGTCCTTCGATGGGGAAGAAGACGACTTAAATGAGCCACAACTGACCCTTTAAATGTTTTCATCGCACCTCATCCACATGTTGGGTATGACTGTATGAGGGCATTTTAGGTTGTCCGCTAAAACAATTGTGTCTTCGCCACGTGTCCTCTATTGCTGAGTCAGCTAACTGAAGTGCGGACGGAATCGTTAGCTAAGGGGGGTTTTGCCTATTGATAATTTTTAAAGGGGGTAATGCAAATTCGCTATTTATTTTGAGGGGGTTTCACAAAATCCCCCTCAAATAAAATAGTCATCAAGACTAGTTATATAAAAAAACATTTAATTAAGATATAAACAGGCCACCCGACCCATTCAAGCATTTCACAACGATTTCTTAATTATACAGACCGCTATCGCTTACACATTGTCTTCATCACTGCTGATTACATTAGGAATAACTGAGATAACAAATGATTACATTTAGGAGTAAAAGATAAATTGAAAACCAGCCAAATTATAAACTTCCCAATGATGAACTGAACCCAAACTTCAAAATGGCGCACCTGCAGCAAAAAATGGTTTCAATCAGTTGATTAAAATACATTTGGACAATATTATGCAATCATATATACTAAACAGAATTCAACAGGATTAGAGACATGAACTTGTAGCACCATGTGAAACACAAAACAAAAAGAAAGAAGAGTCTCCCATTTCATTGAATTAACCAGAGTTTTAATAATAAATCTACCTTTCACCACATTGTAGTACAAAATTAACACTACATTTCAGCACATTGCATCATCAAGCAACTTGTGGCAGTACCCTGATCCATGAACACGTATCTTGATTCCTTTTGATAATATCTTGAATGAAGGAATCTAATTCGAAGGGATTTGTCATGCTATATATTGGAAAATCATCATCTGCAGAACACAATTTGAGTTTTAGTACTGCTTAACAACAACTGTACAACTATAAATCAGCAGTGGTGTACCTGGGCATCTCCTTCATATGTCTAGAGATAAGAGCTCCACAAGCTTGTCCCAAGCTAGATGTTTCAATCTGAAATTGACCATTTCTGTACCTTCAGCATTCCGAAGTTGGACCTTTTGTGATTCGTAGTAGGAGAACAATGAGCCATAATGTTCACTTAACTGAAGAAGAAAAACAGAAAGTGAAGAAAATGTAGATCAGAACATAACATATAAAAAGCTGCAAGTGGTAAGACACATACTAGTACTATATTTGCAGTGTACTAAATAGTCTTGCCCGTATTGGTTAAGTTGGACTAAAATATTCATACTATTACTGTAATGTAGAACTAAAATAGTCATATTATTACTACAATGTAGAACCAAAATAGTCATACCACTCTTGCTTCTGCCTGACGAAAATAGACATCATAATTTGGGCATTTCAAATGTAGTACCAAAACCTGAACATACACAGTCGTATAGTATAAAGAAGGATCATAATATGTCATGGTTTTTCATAAATACTTCATCACACCCAACAAGGTAAGCACAAAATGTCATACACTACATAAATCCCAATCTTACTATTATCCCACAAAGAGGAAAGACATGATATTTCTATAATTAAGAAGCAGTAATCTTGTCTTCAACCTACCTCTGAAATATGTTCTCATTCATTAGACTAATAGCAATACCACCAAAACCGAAGTTAGCATTACAACAACTTCCTAACAATCAGAAGAAAAAAAATACTACAGATCAAACCAAAATGAAGATGGAAAGAAACATACATAACTAGAATTAAGTTAAAACACAAAATGTTGTGTAAACACTTATCTAACAAATCTTTGGCTCCATTGTCACCGGCATTGGAGGCGAGAATAAAAAGTTCCCATTCTCATTGCGAAACTGCTTGTTTGATCCACTATTATTCACCACCTCAGTTTTGACATACTCTCTAGGACTACTATCTTCACTGGCATCAGTGGATTGCGAAGCTCCTTCATCATCGTCATCGGATACTTTAGATGACAAACCCCCAATGATTTCTTCAGCATTTCTAGACAAACTTTCCACAAATTGTCTTTGATCATTTCCACCACCACCACCAATGCTGACACCATCTGAATCTGAATCTTGTGAACTACTACTACCTATGAAAACATTTCCTTCACTGTCTGCAAATCTCACATTCTTCTTCGACTTCACTGAAACATAAGGTTTTGTCACCAACATCCCATAATTACCATTTCTAGTGTTTTCTTGCTCGTCATCTATAGGGTGTAAATCTTCAATCTCCCCTTGTTCTTCCTCCTCTTCTTCTTCAGTGTCATTCTCCTCCTCAATAACCTTATAACAATTTTGAATTCTTTGATTCAATTTGTCAAACACCTTCTGATCACCACCCTGATCACGACAAACCTTAAATTCCTGTGTTTGAAATCTCACATTCTTCATAGCTTTAGACGAAATCTGTTGCCTTTTCACTGAAATTCCATCAATAAGTTCCAAAAACGTGACCAAATCTCTACTAATTGACCTCTTTCCATCTCGAATCATTGGATCACCACCCTACAAAGTCAACAAGATTTGATAAAAGCTAGGTTTTTTAGGTGTCTTAGAGTACGTGATCTTCGAACTAAGAAAGCACGGAAATGGGTCTGGATTATACGAGCTGCCAAGTCTCTGAGTCTGATAGAAGGTTGAGAAGAGCGGGAAGAGGAGGAAGTAGACCGATGATGTAGAGACGATTCAAGGGCATCAATCCGGCTGTCTAAATTTTTAAGAAGAGATCTAGTTCGTTTCTCTTCATGATTCTGTGTTTGTTTCTGTTGTTGTTTTTGAGGTTTCAGGAATTTTGAATAGAGATGGTTTTCCGGTGGTGGTGGTGGTTGAGAAGAGAAGAAGAGGAAGAAGAAATAAGGTGAGATTAGAAATGGATTTTGATCGAAGAAAGAAGAAGAAGAGAAGTAGAGTTAGTAATTCGGGTGGGTTTACGGGTTTCTAAATAATGGGTAAACTAGAGGAGTTAGCTAGGGTTAGTTGGTCTGGTTAAATTCGAGTTGTAACAGTAGAATCGCTAACTAGATCGGTCCAAAACTCGGAACAGACATGGAGTGCTATTTTCGAAACAGTTGAACAAAAAAAGGAATTCCCAGCTACAGTTGAACACTGTTGCCGTTTTCTCTAATTTTAATTATGACTTTTATATTCCTCATAACATGAGGGTTGAGGATTTTATAGATAAGCACACCAAAAGTTGGAATATCACTGCTCTCCAAACTTACTTTTATCATAACAAGATTGGTATAGAAAATTCTTAATATCTGACCTTGTACCAACCAAGATATAAAGTGGTCTTTTACTCATACTGAGCCTTTCACTGTCAATTTAAATACAAAGCCATCTTCCAGCATAATAAGAAAACAAATTTTTTGAAGTCCTTAAGTTGGTTGTATGATAAAAATTATTACTGACATCTACAACCAGTAAATAAATATAATTTGAGATTTATCATTTTGAACCGGCAAATGCATGCATTGTAATTGCGTGGATCGCCATTTTTCTCAATAGAAATAACAATAATTCTGTTCAGCCCACCGGTGGGCTAACCCACCGCTGACGTGGGTAGAATTTTTCAGTTTTCAAAGTGTTCTTGTTTTTTATCTCGTTTTTTCTCACGTATTTTTTTTCTTTTCCCTTCTCACGTTTTTTCTCATGGCCAAACAAAGAAAAATCTCTGCTACTCACTCCTACCTTACCAGCAAAGAAGATTCACGATTTACATGATTTGTAACCAAATCCTTACCAAAGATTCAATCTGATTTTGTTAATCACATTTTTTTTTATAAAAGATGTTTTTGCTTAGGGTTTAATCCAAGTTGCTGTCAAGAAAGTCTTTCGTGATGCAAAATATGGATCAAAGCAGTTTATGTCAGAAATTGATAGTCTGGGTAAGCTTCGCACCAGGAACTCGGTACACCTATATAATCCGTTGTATTGCATCCTTAATTGGAGTCAAAAGTTTCAAATCATAAAAGATTTTTTTTTTTTTTTGAAGCAAACAAATCATAAAAGATGCTGCATCTGGATTATATACACTGCTCCGGAAATGTATTATGGAATGCCATCGACGAAGACTAATGTGTACGCAATTGGAGCTTTCTTGCTCGAATTTTCATGCCGGAGAAGACCCAATTTGGTGTCTGAACGAGGTCTGTATATGGTAGATTGGGTTCGTTCTTCTACGATTGTCAAACGAAAATGAAATTCTTAATACCGTCTATAAGAGGTTGGGAGGCTAACAATCCGATCAAAAAAAAAAATTTGAAAAGAAAACAAGACGAGAGAAGAAAGAAAACAACCTCAAAAACTGAAATTCTGCACACGTCATCGCCACGTCAGCGGTGGGTTAGCCCACCGGTGGGCTGAATAGATTTATTGTAGAAATAAATAAAAATTGTCTGAATGTCCAATGTGTGATGTGGTTATAGACACAAACGATTTTTCAAAAATTTATTTAATATCTATGCATATCTACTACCAAAAGGGTATTGTTTTAAAACAAAACCAAACTAACGTCTACATGTAATCAGGAAAAAAAAAACTAATTCGAACTCTATATCATCCATATTAATGTACGGGAAAAAGAATACACAATATATAATATAAGAATAATTTATCTGAATTATAATTCTTAGACATCTATTATATGCAAATTTGATCGAAAAAAAAAAAACCACAATTTGAAATGAAAAACTAAAGCCGGACAATAATAGAAATCCAAAGGCGGACAATGCCCACTTGATTAACATCAATTCCAACTACATCACTCACTCAGGCAACCTCGCTCATCAGCTTCTGGCGCCTCTCCAAAAGGTTTACCGATTTAGATTGTGTCCATCTCACCGCCCATCTCCTAGTTGGTCCGTCTCTGATCTTTGGATTGGAAATTAGATCGAAAATACAAGTTTGTGTCGGTATCAGTATATTGCATGGTACCGTCGTATTATTTCGTACCAGCCAGAGTAACGAGTCTAATGACCAATGATGGTGCAATGTATCCCGATATGAGCAAACCATGTGTCTACCAAACAACTCCTAGGTTAATTAGGTAAATCTTAGGTACATAGTAGCCTTGATCATCACGTGCATAGCTTGTCAGGTCGCTTCAAAGTGTCGTATACATAAGACATGGTACATCACGTGCTTCGATCCCCTCGTCCCATGCTTCCGTTATCACGACACAAACTTTCAGAGAGATTAACTAACTACTTTACTGTATAAAGTATACGGAGTATTAATTTAAATTGCTCTTTCCGTTAATTTTTCTTTTTTTTTTACTATATTTATACAACTGATTAACGATGGACCAATTTTGACCACTTGATTAGCTTACAAATTTACAATGTTGTTTTACTGTCATCCAGTAACACAAGGTCAAAATCCAGTTCACACTCGAAACTCAGCTACATCATTTCTAATAGTTATGGGGTGTCAAAAAGTGATGAATGTACCGAGTGATCCTTCATTACAAATTAATCCTAATCACTTTCCAAAAATGTAAATTAAACCCACTCCTAAATACTTAAACCTAAAGCGTTTCCAAAAACCCTAAATCATTTCATCTCCCCTCCACCGATTCTCTCTTTACCAAATCAAAAAAAAAAAAAAAAAAAAAAAAACAAATCAAATTCGAGATTCAAACCGCCATTTTTGTCTAAGGTATGTTATCTAATATCTCATTGGTTTCTAGTCTCTTATTTTCTTATAATCTGTCATTTGTTTGCATATAATCCAAATTTTCGTATTTTTTTCAGACTGATATTACCAGAACCGGTAGATCTGGAACGATAGATCTACCGATTAATCATCTTCACTAGGTATAATCGTTGAATATTTCATTACATATTAGCCGATTTTGCATGTCAAATTTCAGTGTCGTTACGTAGTTTTTGAATCGGTAGATTGTGAACTATACATCTAACGATTTTTTATCTTAAGAAGAAGAAACATTGGATATAATAATATATATGGGCCGATTATGCATGACCACATTAACACAATTACGTGGTTTAATACGTAGTTTAATCTGTGTATGTTATATTAAAAAAAAATCTATTACTATCTGAGATTGTTTGATAATTGGTTTATGTTTTATGTTATGTCCACCGATTGTGTTCTTTTGTTTGTTTTGTTCTCTATCAAACGATTTTTTTCCTTTTTCAGTATTCTTCGAAGTGAGGGTAATTTAATTGGTTTATGTTGAATCCTATGTCTATCGATTTTTTAATTGTAAAAATTTAATCATTCGATGTATACTATATTATTTAACGATTGTGCGTTTTGCCCTTGATAAACGTTTTTTTATGTTTTAATTATATGTCGATTTTGTGTTGTAGAAATGGATGAGGATCAAAAAGCGGGATCTTGTAAGACCCCGAGAAGTCAAACGTACTCCTACTCATGAAACTACACTCGAAGAGTGTATTCGTCTTGTTAAAGATTTAGCTGTTGTGGAGATTCACGATCTGATAGACTACTGTTGTGATAGGCTTAAGAAAATTGAGGCATTCTGCATAGAGGACGAGTTATTTGAAGAAATGGAGGCTGTTTTGATGCAGGCTCGCGAAGAAGAAACTGCCAAGGCTACTGGTGTTGATGATTATGATGGGCCTCCTCCTGGTTTCCTAGCACGTCATCGCTAGAGATTTTAACTTTTAAACCTTTATGGTTTAAAGACTTGTTGTTTGGAAGACTTGTTTGTTTGGAAGACTTGTTATATGGATGAATGACATGTTTTATTACTTACTGCTTTTTGGAAAAATCGGTTTCGTGTATTCAAATTATAAGCCGATTGTATTAACTTGAAAGTATATTTTTTCTGTCTAAATTTTCAGGCAAAATCTGCATACACATTTGTTAATAAAGTCGATTAAAATTATCAAACACTTTAATTGACGTATACGTATAAATTCACTGGCGGATTGTTTTTACTTGAAATTGGATTATCTCTGTCAATATTTCATGTAAAATTGGTCTATGATATTGTCAATATACGCCGATTAACCTTGTTGGAAAATTATCGAACAACGTAAGTGGGTTACTAAGCCTAGAGAAGGTAAAGATCAAAGTAAGTCAGGGACTGCGGTCTATGAGCTCGCTTCTCTTATTTTCTCTCTTCTAATTCTAGTTGTCCTTGGGCGCCCCTTCTCTCTTCTCGAGCTGGGTTATTTATAGATTTGAGTGCGGGTCCGGCCGTTCTGACAAGTCTGACAGCTTTCGCTTTTGAAGATTGCGGTGCGGGCTTGTCTTTCTCGTTAGCGGTTGTGCCACGATCTGTCTGCACTCTGACCTGCTCCTGCAGTCTTCTCTTGTTTTCTCCATGGATAGTGCAATTCGTGGCTGGCTAGGTCTGACATGTGCATTAAATGCGAGTTGACGCTTGTCAGCTAGCGTGCCTCGAGACCGTTTGATTTCTCGACCAGTGGAGCCGAATCTCACCGCTCATCTCATGGCTCATTGAGATCTCCAATGGGGGAAGCTGAGAGGTTGATACTTTGTGAAAAGGAAGGGATACCGAGATACACCATCAATTTTTGAATTCGTGAACCTAGTTGATTATGATTGTTTGAACGATCTCACAAATCAATATTCAAACAACAACCTGAGTATATGTCACAGAACCGAACCCTAACAAGAACGTGTTCTCGTAGATCTCAAGAGAGATGGATTCACTCAAAGGTTATGAATCAACAACCTTGCAATTACTTCAATTATATAGATTGGAGACAATATAATGCGAAAGGGAAAAGTAATGCAAGACACCAGAATTTTGTTAACGAGGAAACTGCAAACCTAGCAGAAAAACCCCGGGACCTCGTCTAGTTTGGACACCCTTAGTAAGTGAATACAGACGCTAGCCTACTCTCAGACTTCAGACTGGAATATCGAGACTGAATTAACCCTACAAGCAATCCAGATACAAGATCACGAGGAGGTCTCATAGGAGACAACTTCCTTGAAGAAGTTATACAATCATTCTCATTATCACACTCATTGGGAACGATTCTTGGAGTAAAAAAAATGTTTAATTCCTGAGAATTAAGTTATCTTCCCTCAATTGCTGAGTTTCAGCTTTGTGAAGATACATAATAATAGAGAGTGAGTATCTTTCAAAGTTTTGAATACGAGATTCAAGGTTTAACAATTCAAGCTAAAATTGTTCCATGCCTGCTTTAAGTTCAAGTCGTTCTTTTTCAAGATCTTTTTTCAAGGTTTAACAATTCAGGATATCTACTCGGGTGGCATCATAGGGGCCTCCTCTACTGGATTTGATGGGAGTGCTTCATCTGCCCTAGCTTTTCCCCCTTGTGTTCTCATTTTTCTGCCTTTTTCTGATCCCGTCGGGAGTCTGCCAGCGACGTTAACCACCCAAAAGCTGATTTGTGCTTCGTGCGCACGAGGCCCATTGCGCAATGACTTCTCTCTAGTCTTGCATTTGCGTCTTGCTCCAGTACTTCGTCGTTTGTGTGAGTTTGTCCTGGAGGGCGTGATATCCTTGCGCTCCTTACTGCCTGGTGCGGTGAGAGTGGAATGTCCTTCCTATTTGCGGTAACGTCGCGCTTCATACCCAGCCCAATCCTGGTCCATAGAGCGCATGGGTCTACAATCTTCTTCTACGAGCGTCGGGTAAGGCGGATGCTAGTCATGCTGTGGTGATGGCATATTGTTCCTTTGGGCGTGGTCGGATAATATCTCTGTCAGCATCATGTTTTCCTTGGCTAAGATAATGGCTTGATTGTTAATAAATTAGTGTTCTGTCAGTTGGACCGTCATTGAGATGGCTTGGTTTGATTCGAAATGGGGATTTGTTTCGCTCCTGGGGTCATCCTTGTCTTTTGTTGGTCAATTCCCATCTTTTCTACAGTGCTTACAAGGTCTCTGGTCATAGTTGGTGACGTGGATGGTCCCTCCACCAGTATTGCTTCAGCTTGACTTCATCCCTGAGTTATTGTTTTTCTTTCCTCCATTTGTGGGTTCTTTACATCTTAGGTATCCTAGCGGCATACCGTACTTTCGTTGGGTCTCAGGGCTTTGCACTGCTGCCTCGATCGTAGTGTTCAAAATTGGTTATGCGAAGGAACAGTTGCTTGACCTCGTGCTGATCCCGTCTTCTCCTGGCTATGAGATTGAGGTTCGTGTCTATGGGATGCGGCATCGGTTGTACTGGGGAATAATTGCGCGACTTGTTCTTGCGTTCTCTCCGTTGTCTTATGCGTGTGCGCTTGGGATCCTGGAGAGGGTGTCTTCATGGCGCAGCTTGCGAGTTTTCGCTGGTCTAGGAATAGTTGGGCGGTTGCTAGGTTTCTGGCGGCTTCTATCTCCTCTAGGATGCATGTGGTTTCTGATAGTGCGACCACCTTTGCTTTTGCCAAGACCGCAACCGCTGGATCATCCTGCACCCTGGTCGCACTTTGGCTCTCTTCTGTGCATCCAATTATTTGGTTGTTTTCCATCTTGTAGTACCTGAAATGACAAAATACCACACAAGGAAACAACACCAAAATATTATCTTTTTTTCTTTGTAGAAATCCCAGCTGGAGTTTTAGGTTGACTGGCCTAGTACCAAGAACACGTCATTTTCACTGACGTAGAGAGTTAACGTCAATAATCAAGACCTACTCAGGTGACTGCGGTTCTCTAGGTCGGAACCGCACCTCCATGATAGCTTATAAAGCTATGTGAGGAATACATCACGACTTGTTATATGTCTGCTCTATTATTGTTGCAGTTCCTATGGTGTTCATAAGGGGACAGAGGTCAAGGTCACCTTTTTTTTTTTCTCAGAGCACAATGTTAACAAAGAAGTAGATAGGTATTATTGTTAACAAAATAAAAAGCAAAATGTGGAAATAGAACGAACACAAGATCTATTAGGGAGGATAAATCCTTTACCAAGACGATGTGTCCGTGTTTCTACCGTCAAATTGTGAACACATAAATCTGCTCTGCGGCAAGTCAATGGCTCACAACTAATGAAGGTCGATCACTGCCTTAGCAATTCTAAGAGCGCAATGAAAGTAAACATTCATACGGTTGATAAAACTAATACGAGTGCATAATGATAAAGAACACAATGGTTTAACGTGGTTCAAATTTCCTACTCCACGGGTGAAACTAGTTAAGTACCTTATATTAATGATTTGAGTGATACAAGTGGGTTACTAAGCCTAGAGAAGGTAAAGATCAAAGTAAAGTCAGGGACTGCGATTTATGAGCTCTCTTCTCTTACTTTCTCTCTCCTAATTCTAGTTGTCGTTGGTCGTCCCTTCTCTCTTTTCCAGCTGGGTTATTTATAGATTTGAGTGCGGGTCCCGCTGTTCTGACAGAGTCTAACAGCTTTCTCTTCTGAAGACTGCGGCGCGGGCTCTCGTTGTCTTTCTCTTTAGCGGTTGCACCACGATCTGTCTGCGCTCTGACCTGCTCCTGCGGTCTTTTCTTACTTCCTCCATGGATAGTGCAACATGTGGCTGGCTAGGTCTGACCTGTGCATCAAATGCGAGTTGACGCTTGTCATCTGGCGTGCCTCGAGACCCTTTGATTTCTTGACCAGTGGAGCCGAATCCCACCGATCATCTCATGGCTCCTCGAGATCTCCGGTGGAGGAAACTGAGAGATTGATATTGCATTTTACGTAGTACATTTTTATTTTACAACGGGCTTGAAATGACGCCCCGTGGTTAGTGGAGAAAATTTTTGATGGGGCCAAAATTGGATGGGGGCATGGGGGACGAATGAGAAGTCGCCATTTGTCAATCTGTTTTGACGGTTTTCAACTAATAATGATTGTCAATTTATACTCCTAAATTACCCTTCCATAATTGCTTTCCTAAATTGATGGTAATTTTTAACTCATTAAATATTAATATTGTTATCTTAAAAACCGTTATAAAAGGAGAAAAAATATTTTCATAATTATCTTATTTAAAGTGTATATTTTATTAAAATTATTATTTTTTCGATGTATCTTCACCTATACATTCTCGATATCTATCTACCTATTCACCTATACAGTATCGAATCCAGAAAATTCTGTATCGTGTTCAATTTTTTTGAGCTAGTAAAGAGTTCTGCTTTTGTTTTGACGTTTTTATATATTTGAGTGCACAAGAAGTGTGCCACAAAATTTCAAGCAGCACTAGATCATATAGTGTGGGAAGTTGTGACTTGTTGTGGAATTATTTTAAGCACCACTAACTCCATCATTCAATTGTATCTTTATACAAATTCATCAGTCCACCATTTCACTGATACTAGTGGTAAAACTCACAGTATGTCAGCCTAGCTGCGCTGCAATCAAATGTCCACAGTGACCAAAAACAATTGTAAGCACAACAACTGCATCAAGGCTTATCAGTAGTTCCGTGCACAGTATTATTAACGCATCACGCATGTGTTTTATTAACAAAAATGATTCATATGATGCATCAATTTAAAAACCT